>PISX010013138.1:19063-58035 GCA_004024625.1 Mellivora capensis | reverse complement strand
GCTCCTTGCTCTGCGGGGAGCCTGCTTCTCCCTCTGCCTCTGCCTGCCACTCTGTCTGCCTGTGCTCGCTCCCTCGTGCCCTCTCTCTCTGACAAATAAATAAATAAATAAAATCTTTTAAAAAAATCCTAGCTCCATAGTTATTAGCTCTGTGTCTCTGGAAAAGCTAAGGAACGTCCCTGGGCCTCTCTCTCCTCACATTTAAAATAAGGCTAATCTGGGCCCTGTTGGGAGGATGAAATAAGCTAATATATTTCAAGTTTTGAGAATGGTTTTATTTATATTTTTTTTCTGAAAATAGTTTTTAGTAAGTGTTCATTAAGTCTTATACCTGTCATTCAAGCCTAGAATAGTTCAATAGAAGGAACAGCAAGAGAACAAGCTTAAAATCACCAAGATCTAGATTTTCATCTAAATTCCTGATCCTTGCTTCATCTAGAAAATTACTGAACCTTTCTGAGCTTCAATTTCCTTATTTGTGAAATGGGAATAATGCTATCTACTGTGTGAATGTTACTGTAAGGCTTAAATAAAATAATGAAATAACTACATATGGTAGATATTCTAGATTCAGTGATGTAAATGTAAATGAATGTTCAACTTGCCCTAACCAAATCCCCTAGCACTGCTCTCTGGTCTTCTAGGTCAGCAGTTCTCAAAGTACGGTCCCCAAGACACTTCCAGGGAGACCAGGAGGTCGAAACCATTTTTGTAATACTACTAAGAGGTCATCTGCCTTTTTCATTCTATTGACATTTGCACTGAATGTTGAAAGCAATAAAAAAGAATTCTGGCTCCTTAGCACAAATCGAGGCAGGGCACCCTGCTCTATAAGTAGTCATTTTATTCTTCCCCACCACATGATCACAGATTTTAAAAAAAGTTGAATTCAAGAATGTCCTTGATGAAGCTGCACAAAATATTAATTTTATTAAATCTTAACCCTTGAGTAGATTTTTTAAAATTACATGGAATAAAACATGAAGTACACATGAAGCACCTTTGCTGCATATGGAAGGAGTATTGATTCCTCCAGGGAAAGTCTGTGAGTGAGCTGCAAGCTGAACTAGCATCTTTTCTCATGAAACACCATTTTTACATGAAAGAACAATGGGGACAAACTATGGCTATTTATACTTGGAATTTTGGCAGACATTTTCTGGAAAATGAATAGACTGTCACTTCGAGGAAAACAACTGATCGCATATGTTGTCTATGATAAAAACTCAAGTTTTTGAATGGAAATTAAAATTTTAGAAAATTTGATCCACCATTCTGATCTAGGCAGCTTCCTAATACTTAATAAAGTCTTTCTGTTGAGACTGTGATATTAATAAATGTGATTTTTTGATCTTATACAATATGAAATGTGCCAGCATTTGGAAAAGCTGCAAAACTCAGTGAACTAGTTTTTCAAATGACCAACACATATTACAAAATCATTCATGAGTAAAAGATACATTCAAAGTGTAAGATACGCTAATGGATTTCAGTGGAACAGGGCATGAAAAGTTCACTGATATGGTTTCAGACTTCACATAACAAAAAACCTTCATGAGGTTAGCACTTAGTGGATTTTGGTGTTGTGTCAAAGAAGGATCTCCACAATTATCTGAAAAGCCTGTTAAAATACTCTTTTCTTTTTCAACTGCTTATTTCTAAGAGGCTGGATTTCCTTCATATACTTCAAGGTGAAGTCTTTAACCAAAACAACATAGTCTGATTAAAGGCAGAATCTAGCTGTCCTCTATAAGCCAGAATTAAGGGGATGTACAAAATTGGAAAATGATTCTACTCCTCTCAATGTTTTTGGAAAACAAATTTTCTTTAAAATTATGGTATTTAGGGACACCTGGGTGGCTCGGTTGGTTGGGCGGCTGCCTTCGGCTCAGGTCATGATCCCAGCGTCCTGGGATCGAGTCCCACATCGGGCTCCTTGCTCGGCGGGGAGCCTGCTTCTCCCTCTGCCTCTGCCTGCCACTCTGTCTGCCTGTGCTCGCTCTCTCTCTGACAAATAAATAAATAAAATCTTTAAAAAAAAATAAAATTATGGTACTTATATTATATTACTACTTAACGAGTCTATGCTTCTTTTTTATTATCATCATTCTTAAATGAATACTTATTAAGAATTTTCCTTTGTTTTAATTTCTATTGTGAGAAATATCAATATAATCCACCTAAACGAAAGCCCTTTGACACCCGCACTCCTTTTTAGGTGTACAAAGGGATCCTGACACCAAAACATTTGATAACTACTGCTTTGGGCCATCCTTTCTGAACATGAGAACAGCTGTACACTAGAATCACCAGAGAGACATTTCAGATACACCAGTGCCTGGCCCCACCCCTGGATAAATTAAATCAGAAAACAGTTGGAAACTATTGCTCTAGTGCAGTGTTTCCCCAAACCTGTCTAAATATAAAATTCATCTGAGACTGTTGTTAAATGTACCAGTCCGAGGTCTCTTTCTAAATTTCATGAACCATATCTCTGGGGAAAGTGGCTGGGGAATCTGCCTGTTTTGTTAGAATCTCTGTTGACTTTATTTATTTATTTATTTATCTGAGTGTGAGAAAGAGCAGCACAAGCAGGGTGGCAGGCAGAGAGAGAGGGAGAGAGAGAGAATTTCAAGCAGACTCCCTGGTGAGCATGGAGCCTGATGCGGGACTCCATCTCCAGACCCTGAGATCATAGCCTGAGCCAAAATCAAGAGTGAGATGCTTAACCGACTGAGCCACCCAGGTGCCCCATCTCAAGTGACTTCTAAAATGAGGCAACTTTGGAAAACATCCCACCATTCTCTTCCCACCCTCCTCATTCTTGGTGGCAGGCTAGCTAAGGCCTTAGTTGTTAACCAGGGCATTACTTGACTAAGTTCAACCTACGAAGTCTGGAGTACACACCTTCAAACTTCCCCTGGGAAATTACCTTCTAATGTGAGGTGTTGCACGCAAAATGACTTTAGAATTTAAAGGTATAAAGACAGAGTAGTTAATTATTTGACAAGGTACTATTCTTGTATGGAGGGACTTTTCTCCCTGGTCACTAAAATTTCACACAGTTCTGTGGGAAGTACTTCCTAATTTGGGTTGGGTGAGTGAATTCTGCACACAGTGCTGACTCCTCAGCCCTAGTGAGCAGAAGGGGAGCCCTGTCAGAGGACTGGCAAGAACCAGTTTTTCTTGATTTCATTGTTTTGTACCTGGGATAAAACCTTTGTCAATAAAACAATTTCATTTCCTCATGAATTTTAAGGAGGCAAACAGATCAGAGGAGGGGTTCAAATGGATTACCTTGGAGCACAGCCTGGAGAGTGGTTTATGGAAATCTCTGTGGAGAAGTGAAACTTGCCTCAAGAGAACACGCCCTCAAATTCCTACTTTTTATCTTTGGGTAAAACAGGAAGAAGGCACTGCAGTACTGAATAGTAATTTCCTGTCTGCGCCTTCAGAGTCATTCTTTTTCCTGGTCAGAGAGACATAGAAATCACTCCACTCCAAAAGAGTGGAGGTAGAAATTGAGCCTTGGTAGTTTTCATGTGCTAAATGACTAATGCCTGGCTCTCATAATAAATGTTCAGTAATAGTACTGATCACTTGTCTAGAGCTCAATGCCAAAAAGTTACAAAAATATTAATAATTCTATACAGACCATTTCTTTAATGTAATTTGTGTTCAGCGAAGCTCACATTGCAAATTGGCAAAAACCTCTAAGAAAAGCTTAGTACTGCCAGAAAAGAGACTGTGTTTCTCTCTGGGGAGTGGAAATAAGGGGCCAGAGGAGGAGACTTTTTTTAATAGCTCTCTACTATTATGTATTTTTAACCATGAGTAGCTAGTTTATAGACTTTTTAAAAATGACACATTGACATTTTGAATAACATAATCATACAAGTGGAACCCTTGAAAGAACCTTGGAGACTCTTCCCCTCCCTCAACTCCAACCTTCTAAAAAGGCCCACCTTCCTCTTCGCTGGCCTTGACTGGAATGCTGACAACTCTCTTCCATCAAGACATACCATTTTTTGAATATGGGTTGGCCCTGTGATTTGCTTTGATCAGTGGGAGGTTCACAACTATGCCACAAGCAGAAGCTTAAAAAACACTGGTTCACTGGGGTCTGCACTTTGGTGCCCTTCTCATTATATAGCTTGTTGATGATGAGAGACAAAGGCCTATTTGTGCTCAATGCCTTAACCAACCACTAGACATGTTGGCAAGGTCACCTGGGGCTGCCATCTGATTCTCCTACTGACTGCAGACACATCAACAACCCCACCTAAGATAAGCCCAGCCTGGCCCAGACCTGAAGAAGTCTCTGACGGGACTGGGAACTAAATCAATGGTGGTTGATTTTTTAAGTTTCAGAGTTTTGGTATGGTTTGTTATGCAGCAATTGGTAACTGATACAGTCTTCAAATGATCAATGCTCTGCTCTAATCACATAGGTCCATTCAATCGTCACCACAAATCACTGTTTGTGTACTTCTGTTCATACCATTTCCCTAAATGAGCTCTCTTTAGTTTTTATTCAAGAGCTCTCTCTCTTCTTTGAAGATATTCTCAATTCCTCTACTTCTCCATGATCAAGAGCTTTCTTTTCTAAACTGTTGAAATGGGCTTTCTATCTGTTAAGTGTGCTACTGCTAGATTTTGATTTCTATGGACAACATTTCCATAGTTAAGCCAAGGGAGATTAATGAGAATTAATCCAAAGTAATTTTATAAAAATATGTTGATTAATTTTTCCCTTTCCAATTTTATTATTATTAAACTCAATTTTCCATACTTTGATACTTGCACAACACTTAAAATTTATGTTTTTTTAAAGATTTTATTTGTTTATTTGACAGAGAGAGATCACAAGTAGGCAGAGAGGCAGGCAGAGAGAGAGAGGGGGAAGCAGGCTCCCTGCTGAGCAGAGAGCCTGATGCGGGGCTCGATCCCAGGACCCTGAGATCATGACCTGAGCCAAAGGCAGAGGCTTAACCCACTGAGCCACCCAGGTGCCCCAAAATTTATGTTTTTATGTGTATGTCCAATTTCTGTCATTATCTTATTTTTTTCTGCCTTTGTATTGCTGACTTCCAAAAGAGTAGAAATGCTTCCTTAACTCTTTCTCAAAGTGCTCTGTACAAAAACTTATATGTAACACATACACAGTAGTGCTGTCTTTGGAGTCAGAAAAGCCTGAGTTCAAATTCCTGGGACCTACTAGTTGGGTGACTTTGGCAAAAGAATTAACTTCTCTGAAAACCAACCTTTTCTTATTTAAAAAAATAATATTTACTTGACAGAGTTAATTTGAGGATTAAAAGACATAATTTAAATTTCCTTATTAGTATTGCACACACAGTGGTCACGCTACAGATAAAAACTTTGGGGAGCAATAAAGTCTCATGTTAAGAGGCAGAATGCAGGTGCCTTAAGACTGACTACACAAAGTATGGTCCTCTGCTGACAAATAGCAGGGTCAGGCCCTGTGAGATTGCTAGAAAGAGAGGTCAGGCCCCATCCCAGACCTATTGAATGTGGATTTTGACAAGATTCCCAGGTGATTTGTATGCATGTTAAAATTTGAGAAGCACTTCCTTAAAAGACCTTAAAGTCAAGACATCTGTACATTGATTTAACATGGTATCTGGGCAATTAAGCACTCATAGCCACTGGATTAGATGCTCATCTAATCTCATTATTTGATGGGAATTTCTGATAATGAGCCCCCAAAAGAAAACTTGGATCATCACCCACATCACAGTAGTTCCTCCAAGAGAGCTGAAGTAAAGGATTTCTTTTTTAATCTAAACTTCAAAACCAATCAATTTATTTCTGTTAAATGTGAATGTAGAGGGACTTACAGGTTTAAAACTTAGCTTGAAAGTTTTGTTTTGTTTTGTTTCAGTTAGCCTCAAACATCTTTATTTTCATCCCTAGGAGTTAGAGAGCAAGGGAAAGACTTAAAAAGAAGAGAAATTACTTTGTTGTTGTAAATGGTACCTATAAATAGAAGTTGCTTAAACAAAGCTAGTTCTTAAATCCATAATCTGACATAGGCATTACTTCAAATTTTACCCTACAGGGACAAGAACCAAAGGAGGGTTGGATGTGGCTAGTAGGAGATAGAGATGGGAAATTTCTACCCCAGAAGGCTCTCCACAAAGGGAGGAAATCTGGAGGCTTCAGGGCTCAATAGCACTGTTTTCACTTCCCTGTTGCTCAGTGAACTGATGTTATTTGGACTGAAGTTCTAGTGTCTCTTCCAAAGGCCTCACGTGCTCCTGGGTGCCTTTATAAACATGAGTCAGTACAATGGCATGATAAAAATAGAATCAAAGGGTGTTGGGCTAGGGGTGGGGGGGGCGGTTGGAACTTAGAACAAGCATGCCGAAGAGAATGTCAATTTTTAAACATCTGGAACTTTCTCTGGGGTGTTAGAAATTTCTACTTAATTTCAGTTGTGTAGTCCCCCTTGCTTCAGTTCTCTGCCCTTATTGTACAATCTGGTAGGACCAGAGCTCACAAAGATGAGGCAGGTTTAACTTTTCTAGGCCAGCATCTAAGAGCTGTTCAGTTGGCTCTCATGAACAAATCTATGAACTTCTAACTGCTTGGGGACAGAAGCTCAAATTTTCATTAGAAGCCTGGATGTAGGGAATAATTTAACTGTTTAGAACCTTTGCCCTCCAGAGCCACTGTCCTCAGTCAGGTTGGGAGGGAAAATGCATTTGGGTTTGAAGTTTTACTATGTTCATTCTCTGTATTATAGTTCAGATTATCCTAAAACGCAGAGACAAGGGTGCTCAAGAGAATAGAATCCTTAACTTCTCTCAAAACCCAGTTTTTGCCTATTGGTTTAACATATCTTTCTTTTTCTTCTAATTCAGTCCCTCAGGGAGGCACAAGTAGGAAGGGAAAGTAACAGATTCAACTTTCTCCTTTATTCCTTTGACAGAAGTTTGAAAGGTAAAAAAAAGGGATAATGAGATACACTTGGGTTGAGGATTAAAAACGATGCATAAAAAATGAAATTCTCCACAGATTTAGCTAAGTCTTTGGCCTCTTGGTCTTAATAGAAATAAATGGTTAAGAGGCTAAAGCAGAGTTCATGCAAATACTCATCTGTGTGAGCTGCAAAGAAAAGGTAAACAAACATCAGTAAAATGGAAATTCTCAGTTGCTCAACTAGGGGACAGAACGTTTTTCTCTTAAGACCAATTTATGGTAGAGGAAGTGAAGCATTATCCTGACTTGTGTCCCTGTGTCCCAAGACCTGAACATTAGACTGGGGGGGAGAGGTAAGACATTAATAGAGGAAAATATTAAAACTAGGGAAGAGGGGCATAGTTGTGTATAAATGGGTAAAAAGGAGCAAGAACTTGTAGCCAAACTATTGAATACTTCTGGGGTCACTTATTTTAGAGTAAATGAGAGGGATTTGAGTTTTGGTGTTAAGAACGTTTTGCTAGGTTGTTAAGGCAGAGAACATCAAGTAATAGCAAGACTAACAATTAGAAAGCAGAAATCAAAATAGTTCATGGGGTTGCTAATTCCTTAAGCATTCAGGTACTGGCCTTGTTACCTTTCATTAATGCCAATTACCGGGTAATAGCCAATGAGGATGAGCTATTCTCTACACTACACATGGACTTCAAATGAAACCTATGGGATGAAATTCAATTTACCATTTTAATTTATGTCACATTTCAATTTTGAACCATTTTTCAACTGAGAGAATTCCAAAATGCTTCAGAAACTTTACAAATGCAGTAATCATATTATTTGATGCCAAAATGAAAATCTCTCTGAAGTGGAAAATGGGAGTTGTTCAAGAGCAAACAGTACATATAACAATCAATTATATCCCAAATAACAAAATCTCTAGTGCACAACAAGCCATTACATCTTCATAGGAATTCAGAATGTTGTACTTAATAAAGCAATTATAATCTGTCGTTCCGTCCTCAAGATAAACAATACTGCCCCAGAGCTTATGTTATGGATTTCTTTAGTATAAATTAGACTTACTGAAGTATAAACCAAGAATTTTTAAATGTCATATTCATTTCACTCCATGGAATATGTAACATGTTCTAAAACTCTAACATGTTTGTGTTAATTTTTAGAGAATATCAATTAAGATTAATCTTCTATGGAGGGAATGCATGAAAACTTTCTATATAAAACTGTAATTGTGTCTGCAGGAAAGAGTGATTCTAAAAATGACTCAGATAAACTGTAAGAATGAATATGGGAAAACAGGATTGTTTTTCAAGATGCTATGAGTTATAAGATGGCTATGAAAAAAGCTTATTCTTTTACCATTATGTACAGTCATATGGACACGAGGGCTTCTGTTTTGTTCGCTTCTCCTAGAGGCATAGCTCAAATTGATTTATAAACTACTCTGGTCTATTGAAGTGAGTTGGCAGGTGCTGGTGGAATTAGAAAGAATTTCAAAGCATTTGTGTAATGCTATCAAGATAGGTACAGATGTAAATTTGGCGACCAAAGATTCAAGATTTGACCACATTTATGTGAAACAGTCAAATATCCACAACTGAGAATCTGGAGGTCACAGGAGAGACATCTTGAGGACTGGTACAGATTCACAGATGATCCAGAGAAGATAATGGCAGGTATGCCAAGTGCTGAGTTCACCAAGAGAAGATACTGGGGGACAGAGAAGGAGTGGGGAGGAGAAGCAAGAATTTCAGTTCTAGGAAATGGAAGGTTGATAGGAAACCAATGAAAGTTCTTAGAAAGGAGAAAGTGGGGGAGGTAGGAGAATGAGGAACAGTGTGCAGTGACACAAAATCCACTGGGTGGTCGTGGTAAGGAAACCTTCCTAAAGGAGGGATTCTACCAATAAAGAACTGGGTACATGTACTACTGGAACATTCTATAGACATTGAAAGTCTGTGTAGCTGTTAAAAAGAATGAGGTCAATCTACACATACGGACATAGAAAAATTCATACAAAAAAAGGTAAGGGACAAATTGCCTCTGTAGTATCCAATCACTGGTATACAAAATCTTCAGAATGATATATAAGAGAGTGACAATCCTAAGTGCCCCTGGGGAGGACACCTGAGAACTGAAGATCAGATGGAAAGAGAGCTTGAATTTTCATTGCATACCCTTTGGTACCATTGATACTTTTACCACATACATGAACCTTTAAAAACAAACCACTAAAAAAGAAAAGTGAAAAAAAAAGAAAGAAAAGTGAGGGACACCTGGCTGGCTCAGTTGCTGAGTGTTTGCCTTCAGCTCAGGTCATGATCCCAGGGTCCTGGGATTGAGCCCCACATCAGGCTCCCTGGTCAGCGGGAAGCCTGCTTCTCCCTCTCCCACTCTCCCTGCTTGTGTTCCCTCTCTCGTTGTGTCTCTGTCAAATAAATAGATATTTTTTTTAAAAAAGAAGAAAAGTGATTTGTGAACTGTGCCAAATTCTATAGAAACATCTATTCTATAGAGACCAAGATAGAGATCATTAGACTTGTTTAAGGGGCCTCGGTAACTTTGAGAGAATAGATTCAGTTCAGTCATTTGATAGTGAGAGAGAGAAAAATGTATTGTATGTGGCTGGAGAACATAATTCAGGAAGACAAAGAATATGTCTTGGAAGTACTGAAGTTTCAAAGATTAGGCTTATGAACTGTTCAGGTGTGTGTTTGTGCATAAATACACCGACATACACACACATATCCACCTTTCTCTGGTCAGGGGAAAAGCAATAATAGATTTTACTGGTAACTGGCAATTGGCAAGTATGATGTGACACAATGACCAACAGTTGAGGAATGAGAGTGCTGGTAAGAGCACTAGGAGAAGAGTGTAGGGTGGAGGAAACCTATTGAGAACTAGGGGTGAGCTAAGTGCGGATGAAATCATAATGGAAATAGCTTGGAGGAACTTTCGACACCAGGAGAGGTAATTGAATAACAGGAAAAAAAAATCCTGTTAGAGGCACAGAAATCAAGGCAGGAACTCTTTACCTACCGTCCAATAGAATGGCAGGAAATCGTATTATAAATTTTAGTTATACAGGATATAATTCTGCCTTATTATAGCCAGTAAAGAGAAAGTAGTTTAAAGCCAATTTCATAAGCTCAGGTCTTCTCAAAAGAGAAATGGTAAAGCAAACTGACATGGTGCCAACTTGAAAAAAATTTTTTTTGTAAGTAGGCTCTACACCTAACACAGGGCTTAAAACCCACGACCCCAAGTGATCAGGAGTTGCACACACTACCTACGGAGCCAGCCAGACGCCTCAACAGAGAGCTAACTTTGATGACAGAAAATATTTTCTTCACAGGATGATTTCCATAAAATGCATAACTTGAGACAAAAATCAAGAGTGTGATACAAATTCTGTATATTCTATTTGAAACAAATGATAAACTTGAGTTAACGTAACCTAGAGCAGATGGAATCCCCCCAAAATGGTTATTGTGTGGTAGTACCGGGTGAGCTCTTTGGGAACCCATCAGAAAGTGTTTCTGGAGATAGATGTGACCCATTCTAGAATATATTCAGTCTATCTGGTTGGGATTGAACCTATACTCAAAACAATACAAAAGTAAAACAATATTTGGCCCTCAAGTTATGACAACCGCTTGCTCACAACTAAGCTCTTAATGGTCAGATTCAACACTAATTCATATTATGGCTCACATGTGGGAACCTGCCTTTCCAACTGGATCTAAGTTATGTCCCATGAACAATGCAGAAAATACCCAGAGACATTAACATACATAAAATACCAGCACACTTTTAAAGATAAAACTTTTTAAGGCAAGTCATAAACCAAAGGTAAACAAAACAGGGGTGCCTGGGTGGCTCAGTGGGTTAAAGCCTCTGCCTTCGACTCAGGTCATGATCTCAGGGTCCTGGGATAGAGCCCCGAATCGGGCTCTCTGCTTAGCGAGGAGCCTGCTTCCCTCTCACTCTCTGCCTGCCTCTCTGCCTACTTGTCTGTCAAATAAATAAACTCTTAAAAAAAAAAGGTAAACGAAACAAACCCATTAAGTGGACATATTCATGGTTTAGAAAGGGAAGTGGGTGGGGGATGGGGTAATTGGGTGATGGGCATTAAGGAGGGCACTTGAAGTAATGAGCACTGGATGTTATGTAAGACTGATGAATCACTAAATTCTACCTCTGAAACTAATAATATACTATATGTTAATTAAATTGAATTTAAATAAAAAATTTTAAAAAGGCAATTGTTTCTTCCTAGTTTCTTCCATCTCCCTAGAGAAATAGTCTATGTGTAAGCAAACATATATATGTGTTTGTTTACATACCCTTTTAAAGATACAAATTGGAGCCTATTATATGTTCTTGCTGAACAATGTATCTTGGAGATCTTTTCCTATGATTCCTTGTAAAGCCATATCCCTCTAATAACTGTATAGTACTCTACATAGCTCTACATTTATTTAGCTCATGTCCTCTTTATGCATATTTTTCCAGTTGTTTACTTATTTAATGCTGCAACAAATACATTTTCACATGTTTTTGGGCACTGGTGTAAATATGTGACATATGTGAATTTATACATATAAAGCTGTTGGGTGACAATATGAATATTTAAAGTTTTGGGGAAAAAAGTCAACAGATATTGGGAAATGGCCCTCTGGAAATGTCTACAATCTCACCACTAACATAGAAGAGTGCCTGTTTCTCCACAACTTTGCCCACTCAGGGTGTTATCACATTTTTTTTACCTTGGTTAATTTGAGAGAGAAAACGGTTTTCATTTGCATTTTTATAAAATTTGTGAGTAGTAATCTGAGACTATTTCTCCAAAATTATAGATCATTGATGAAACAGAGTTTTCTAAATGCTATCTGATGCTGGCTCTCTTTTGGTGAAGGGATCCCAGAGAATTCACTGTTAGAGGAGTAAACTTAGGTTGATAGAGTTCTTATATAAAGTGTGGCAATCAACTATTTTAACAAGAGACAGTTTCATAGATAGGTTTCATTTTTCAAAAAAGGGGAAGAAACACCATTCTGTGGCTCAGTGTGGGTTTGTCAGTTGTTGCCTCCCCCCTTCCTGGGACTTCCCACTGTCCTTGAGCACAAATCAGACTAAAGCAAACACAACTCTTTCCATGGGATCAGTTATAAGAAGAATGGCCAGGCAATGAATAGCTGAGTTTCTTGGTCTTACTAGCGTAAGGCTTGCTGACATTTCTGAAGAGAGCCCTGGCTGGCTCATTCGTCTCTATATGGTCGATCACTGTTTCTTCAGGACCAAAGGAGCAGATTGTTCAGCGAAGGTAAGAGAAAGGAGGCAACGGGCCCTCTCAGTGCTACCCCTTGGGTCGTCTCTCTTGTCACCCTTTTAGGCAATTCTCATCAGAAGCCAGATGCAATGGTAACATCTCAGATGTCTTTCTAGTTGACCAAATCAGTGGTGAGTGGGAGTTGAAGCAAGCATTCCAGGGAGCCAGATGAGAAAGGGCAATTAAGTCGGACACTTGCTTCTCTGAGCTCCCAGTGTTCACCTTTTGGGCATTTCTGAAAGACTTTTTTGACCTAACCATTTGGACGGGGGGGATCCAGGACTGGTTGTGAGATCGATGCTGTCCTTCTGCAGTAACTGCTGCACAGATTTAGCTTCTATGTTTTGAAAAGAAAGGCCTAAAACCTGACCACAGGTTTTGCAGGGACAGCACAATTCTAGAATTGAGTTACAGTGATCGGGGTTTTGAGATGAGTCCCATTACAGTAAGTTCCAATTGGCCTTGACTCTCAATTATTCATTCCGAGAGCTTGAGATAAGGGTTTTCCCGAGTGGCAAGGCAGACTCAAAGCGAATGTGATCTCTGGTGCGGTTGCTTTTTGAATTGCCATCTGGCTGACTGGGGGCAAGTCTACCTGTGGGTATTAGACACTGCATGCCCAGGCCGGTTTTGTCTGAATTCTCCGGAGATCTGCTCAAACATCCTTTTTCCGGTGGACATCCGTCTGTGCTTCAATATAGACCTGACTTGGCCAGAATATTCAGACTGATATTTTTGGAACATTTCTTTTGTAGGTCAGTGTAGTAACAGTGTGTTTCGGAGCTTGAGACACTTCCTGTTGGAGTGGAGAGTATTTTCTTTTTCTTCTTTTAAAGATTTTATTTATTTATTTGAGAGAGACAGAGTGACAGACATGAGAGGGGAGAAGGTCAGAGGGAGAAGCAGAGTCCCTGCTGAGCAGGGAGCCCAATGTGGGACTCGATCCCGGGACTCCGGGATCATGACCTGAACAGAAGGCAGTTGCTTAACCAACTGAGCCACCCGAGGGCCCAGGAGAGTATTTTCTTTTTCTTCTTTTAAAGATTTTATTTATTTATTTGAGAGAGACAGAGTGACAGACATGAGAGGGGAGAAGGTCAGAGGGAGAAGCAGAGTCCCCGCTGAGCAGGGAGCCCAATGTGGGACTCGATCCCGGGACTCTGGGATCATGACCCGAACAGAAGGCAGTTGCTTAACCAACTGAGCCACCCGAGGGCCCAGGAGAGTATTTTCAGTTCACATTAGAATGGTCATGTAGGGGATATACAAAGCTAGGGCACTAATCCTGTTAGCTCACAGCACAGTGGGGTTTCAATAGCAGTTTCAAGGTACTGAACCATTTCTGATCACATACCTAATGATTATCTCAGATATATAAGATACTGTCTCTCTAAGCTCTTCACAAACCTGACAGAATGTAAACTTGCCTTCATTCACTAAACAGAGTTATTTTCCTCCCAGTTGTTGTTTTGGAAAGTTTCAAACCTATATTAAAATGGAAAGAATAGTACAATGAACACCCAAATTTCCATCATGGAGATGAATCAGTTACAGCATGATGTCATACTGACTTTCTCACTATCTTGTTTTATCTTCACACACACACACACACACACACACACACACACAAATATAGACACAGTTTCTTTGGTGACTTTAGGACACAAGTCACCCCGAGATTCTTGAGCATTTATCTCCTAAGGAAAAGGGCAATATTCTACATAATTACAGTGTTAAGGAAATTTAACATCAATATGTTACTATTACCTAATATATGATCCATATTTAAATTTCTCCAATTATCCACATGTTCTTCACAATTTGATTTTCTCAGTTTAGAACCCAAACAAGTATACTGTAACCGCATTTTGTTGATAGGACCTTGATTAAGTAAATGTTAATGGAGATAATTAACAATAAAATGAACAATGAATGATTAACAATTAGAACACCAAAGAAATGTAACATCAGTCAATACCAATACTATTATGATCAATTTTCTTATTTTTCTATTCCTCTCATTTTGTGTCAAATTCAAAAAAGTGATCATAAGCTTTAATTTTTTCATTTGCGAGAGGTCAAGACCGAATATGAAGAAAATCCAAACTATGACCGAAATATATTTACAAACTTTCTGCATCAAAATTTACAGTTTCTGTAATAAGGAAATTCACAGATCCAGAGAACACCCTTGGAAGTCGCTGTTAGCTTTCGTCTGAACTGAACAGAAAATTTACTTGCTGATGTTAATACAGTAAACAGAGGCCTTTTGCCTTTTATTTTCTTAGCCATCAAATTACACTTTCAGAAATCAGGAATCACTTCATGTTTGATAGAAGAGATAATCCCAAACCACTTCTTTTGTAGTAAGATTTGATATACGGATGAATGATACTTTAGAGCATTCGCTGACAGATCCTACCCAAGATGAAGTAAGAGGAATATAAAGCAAGGTAGACAGTGAAGGGAATGTTCATTTCTAGCTCTAGAAACCATGTATTTTCAAAGGCAACAGTAAGGAAACCGCAGAACCTTTGTTTAGATGGAGAGATCCTTCCTAAAGAAATCTTGTTTTGAGTAAATTTTTTTGTATCACTTGCTGAAAAACACATAACATAGATTTACTACTTATGATGAAAAAAAAAGTAATACACATTATGAACAAAATAAAATTCAAGGTTTTCAGCAATAACCTTTTGGTAGTTTAGTCACAAGACCCAAAAATCAAGATCTTAGACAAATAAACAAACAAACAAAAGTGAAGACTGGAATTATGGGATGTAGGGTTTAGATTAGAGGAAAAAAAGATGAAGAGTATTTTGAGGATTGGGAGGGTATTAAGAATAATCTCTGATAGGTCACCTACCCATAATCTTCACAAGACAGTGCTTCATCCTTGAACCAGAATAAATCTGCTCATCTGATTGGCAAATTACAAAATAAGAATGTGTTGAAGAATGTCAGTGGAAACAGTTAATTTCCCGTGTTGCTGGTGAGGGAATTGACCCAAGCTCCCGGAAAGGCAATTTGCAAGGACTGTGAGGTCGTAATGCACTTTCTTCAAATCTGGCCTAAGGAAAGGCTCGTGGAGGTATATGCAGGGATGTCACACAGTAAAAAGGCAAGAAAAACCTCAGTGTCCACTTTGAGAAGCCTAAGATGTGCCTGTAGACGTATTATTTTGTGACTGCTAAAAGGCAGATCTCGGCGCACCTGGGTGGCCTGTTCTGTTAAGTGTCCGCCTTGGGCTCGGGTCATGATTCCAGGGTCCTGGGATGGAGCCCCGCATCGGGCTCCCTGCTCAGCGGGGAGTCTGCTTCTCCCTCTCACGCTGCCCTTCCTTGCGTTCCCTCTCTGTGTCTCTGTCTGCCAAGTAAATAAACAAAATCTTAAAAAAAAAGGCAGATCTTTTTAAGCAGACAAGCTGACAACAGGTGGGAACCAAACTGCTCCTCACCTAGGCGGGCCCAGGATCTTCTCCGAAACGTTGAACAGATTTTGCTTGCCTTTATTTCCTAGGAGGCCAAGAGCCAACCCCTGCTGCCCCTTTCACGTAGCTCTGGAGAGTTCTTTGCACCCCTGTCTCAACCCAGCCCTCAGACCTGTCACCCCCAGTTTCCACCAGTCCCAATCTCGCTTTCCTTTTGCTATTGCTGGTTACTCCTTCATTCAAAGGAGCTTACCCAATGATTCATTTCACTGACTTCTTTAAGGTCACAGCTAATTTTGCTCAAAGTTCATGCAATCCTGAAAAACATCTTGGCGATAGGGACAGAATAAGCCAGACCTCTCATTCTGGGATAAGGATGCTGAATGGATGGCCAGGAGCTCAGAACTGTGGCTAGAGGAGATGTGAAGGGTCAAACAGGGGTTGGATAGCAAAGCAGGGATCTCAGGACAAATTAGTGCTGTGAAGTGTGTAAACCTGGCGATTCACAGACATGTACCCCTGGGGATAAAAATTTGTTTATAAAAAATAAAAATTAAAAAAAAATGCACGAAGGCCTGGGACGGGCATGAGGTGTGGAGAATAGGCAGCAATCGGGCAAGGCTGGGTCTCCAGTCTTGCGGTAACAGGCAGAAAGGAGGTTGGGAAGATAGATAAAGACCATGTATCAACAGGGCCTCACATGGACTTGACCTTGGAAGTCATGGGGTGCTATGGATAGTTAAACAGTACATCTCTAACATTACTCTGTGGTTGTAACATTAAGGGTGCAAGATGATGTCAGGCCATAGCCAGTGGGAGTGGTTAGGGACAATGTTCCCATGGTAAGTTTAAAAGACCAGAGAGGATGAATTATTGGAATACCTCAAAGACATACTGGCATCAATACACAATTGGGACATGGGTGAAGTCCTCTGGGTCATTCCTCTGTGGGGGAGAACATGGGCTGTCTTTTTGGAGCTTTTCTTTCTGTACTTCCCTGTATTTTCCTTCCTTTATTCTCGAGTGCTGTTGTTAGTAAACAGACTCTGGGTGGACACCCTTCTCAAAGGACTCATTGCTGGTCATGACTGCTTGATGTTAACCGCTCTCAAAATGGCAGGGGTGGGATATATTTGAACAATAGACCACATGCTTTGGGGTTCATCCATTTGGACTTGAATCTTGCCTCTAGCACTTAGTTGCTTTGTGTCTTTGGGAAGGTCATGGGTTCAATCTCAACCTCGGCTTTCTGGCTTGGAAAATCCAAATTGTGGTAATAGCTAACATGCGGTGTTATTGAAAAATGAAGCATAATGCATGGAAAGCACCCAACACAACTATGATTATTATTATGCTCTATCCCGCTACTGCATCTGCCTTTTGATGTAGGTCAAGGGTAGGCAAACCATGGCCCATGAATCAAATTGGCTCTTTGCCTGTTTTTCTAAATAAAGCTATATTGAAGCAGGGCCACATCCATTTGTTTACTTCTGGTCTATGGCTTTTTTCCTGTGATGAGGCACACTAGCAGTGGAAGAGACTTAAAATATTAAATTAAAGTATTTGGCCTCTTATAAAAAAAAGTTCGCTGATCCCTAACTTAGGTTTTTCCAAATGTTCCCTGTTAGAGAGGTCTTAATCTATGCTTGTTTTGTTTGGGTATAAATGGAAAGTATTTTTTTTTAAAGATTTTATTTATTTATTTGAGAGAGAGGCAGTGAGAGAGCATGAGCGAGGAGAAGGTCAGAGGGAGAAGCAGACTCCCCGTGGAGCTGGGAGCCCGATGCGGGACTCGATCCCGGGTCTCCAGGATCATGACCTGAGCCGAAGGCAGTCGTCCAACCAACTGAGCCACCCAGGTGTCCCTGGAAAGTATTTCTATGTACAGAGTAGAACAAGAGTTTTCTGAGAAATGATGTCAATGCTACTGAAGAAGGAAGAATTCACATTGCCATTTCTTCTGAAATCCAAGTCAATGGTTTAACAAGGTTCTGCACTTTAGCACATATTTCTAAGATGTGAATTTGCATATAAGGTTACTTTTGGTATTCCCCTGTCTGGTAATGATCAACATTGACTAAATTCACCTGGAACATCTCATCTGCAAATGTCCTTGGATGTCTTTTTCTTCACACTTAGTTATGGGCAATTCTAAATATACCTATATATCTTCTCTAGGATGAGTGATAAAATATCTTGGAAAAATTAAAATAATCCATTGGGTTACATTTCGGGGTCTCAGATGAAATTTACTCTAATACATGTCTTAACATTTGTTTGAAGTATACCTTTGACAATATCTGTTAAGAGATTAATGTCAAGAATTTCACAAATAATCAATGAAATTTTTTAAATGCTAATAATTAAACTCAAATAATATTTCTCTATTTTAAAATTTTAGGATGTCAGGATATACAGTATTGTTTTCACTCTAGTGGTATATTAAAGGGTTTTATAAATATTAAGTGGGTTAATACATAATTTTCGTTTATACGTTTCATCCAATATTCCTCTCCATAGCTTTAGAGTAGGCTTTCAAAAGCTGCTTTAGCATGCTCTCTGCTGCCCTCTGCAGCTAATTTTCAGAAACTGCTTTTGATTCTGAGTAACCCACTCAACACTCTTTGTGCTTATAACTCACACAATATTAAAGTTTGAGGGGACTCTACTGACAATTTAATCCTACATTCTTCATTTACAGATCAGAAGTTGAGTCTCTGAGGAGTTAAGTGACATGTGAGTGTGGGCTCTGTTTTCTGACTGCCAGTGTTAGAGTATCTGGTGGCTTTGGACATATTAATTTTGACTTCTATGTAATGAGCATAATAATCTTAGAGTCTTTGTGGGGATCCAGGGATTTAGTACGTAAAAAGCACTGAAAATAGGATGTGGTTGTAGCTAGCACCGATGTGTTGTATTTCATTGGCTTGTTGTTAACAAGACTAAAACCACAGCTCATGACAGGGTCAAAACCAGAATTCTGGTCTCCTGATGACTAGTTCAAGAATTTTTTTTTTTTCGCCATAGTCCGAATATACAATGAAACTTTACCTTTGAATGTAGATTTTAAGAATATGAGTTGTCCAAGTTATTTAAAGTTCTTGTAGTCTTTACAAAGCTATCGATACTACTGCTCTGACTGTGACTCATTCCTCCTTGGGCTGTGCAAGGCAGGCTCCCCACCAAAATGACTACCAACACTCAGAAGCTCCTTGAGCTTCCAGTATAAATTCCCACTGCCCACACCTGGAAGATGATTTCACTGTGGACTGTAAGTGGCCTAATGGGCTCCCTGCCTGCATCTCCAATGTACAATTAGAGACTTGCACTCAGAAAGGTCATCTCGTGTGAGACTCAGGTGGAACTCAACTAAACCTGTTAGCTCCTTTTCCAGCTCTTTCTCTTGATCTCCCATTTTCATCAGTGCTGGTGCCATTTCCCCAGCAGGCCCAGACTTGGTTATTTTTAGCTCCTCTCCCTCATTTCCATGGGCACAAGTCTCGGTCCCTCAAGTTCATTCCTTCTCTTCCTCTTCTGCTACCTCCCTCCCTGATTCTTGTCCTAATCCCCTCAGCTGGGGATGAACCCAGCACACTCTGCATGGGCTTGGTTACCTTCCAGAGCTTTGTACGGCCTGCAAGCTACACTGCATGTCCTCAGCCTCACATGACTCAACTTACTTCTCCAAATGCTCTTCCCTCCAAGCAATCTTTTCCTTAGGCATAAGCATACCTCTCCCTAGAAATTAGGACCTATTTTCTGCTGTTCCATCATCGGACTTACCGCTTTCTGTCTTAGCAGCCTGCACTGGGCCCCACACGTCAAAAGAGTAGGGTTCTTGTTCCACCAGAATCAAGTTACCAACAAAGCTCTCCGCTGATAATAGTGCAAAAGACCCATTATTCCAAACCAAATCCTAGACCCTCTTCCATCATTGTTTTGGAGGAGTGGAGATGATCTATAGTGTTCATTAACATCATTCACATAAAATGAAAGAAGACCCATTAGGGCTGATTATTTGGTATAAAAAGAAACAGGACACATAGTGGGAGATTTGGGATAGGGCTGAATGGGAACAAGGGCTAATAAAGAAGGACTATGAAATTTTAGTAAAACCCTTAGGTGATCATGACTGTGAAAAACAGACACTTGTACCCCACCCAGACTGGTGTCTGTTACTGACAACAGGAGAATGACAACTCCAGTCTCTTCACTTCTGTTGACTTCTCTCTCTGCAAGAATTCTTCCTCTTTCTCATGCCTCCTCAAATCCTTCTTGTTCTTTAGAGCCAAATAAAAGTTTACCTTTTACAGTGATTTTTCTGTATTTTCTTCACCCTTAGAATATGTTCTATCTTTGGGGCACCTCAGTGACTCAGTTGGTCAAGTGTCTGAATCTTGATTTCATTTCAGGTCATGATATCAGGGTCGTGACGTCAAGCCCCAGGTCCAGCTCTGTGCTGGGCATGAAGCCTGCTTAAGATTCTCTCTCTCCCTCTGCCTCTCCCCTCATACACCACCCCCAACCCCAACACATCTGCTTCCCCACCAAAGTCTGCACGCTCTTTCTCTCTCAAAAAAAAGTGTTTTATCTTTAACCACAAACTCAGCTGTATAGGAAGGGCCAGCCTCTTTCCCCCCCAACCCCTTAGTTACTTTAAAAATAGTAATAGTTTTTACTTTCATTAAGAAATGAATCCAAGTTGTACATGAACATAATTTGGGTCAAATTATCCTAAGAGGTTTGTTAGGCAAAACAACAGCCCCTGCCCCTCTTTTCCAAAAGAAACTACTTGTATCTCCTTTTTATTAATTATTTAGTGTTTACTGCCAACTTTTGTATTTTTCTCTTTGGGCCTTATTTATTGCTTTGTCATCAACCAGATAATGATTTCATTTCTTTTTTCCCTTCCCCTGGCTTCTATCAAATACGTACACCAAGTACTAAGTCAGTGTTCCTTTGTCTACACCATTTGGCCACCCAGTCTTGACACAGAGGCAAATGCCTAAGACAATTTTTATTGCTATTACATGACTCTACGTGATCAAGTACTATTCTTGTCTCCTGACTTTGTCATCCTATGACTACACCTCAAATTTGGTTAGATCAATTTTCACCACTTTATATATTATTGTGACTATCCAAAACTATGTCCAACTCAGCCATGTAGTAAACCATACCTTTTTTTTCTGCACAACTTTTTCTTAATTTATAAGCTGGAGATTATAATTCCCTAGATCTGCAGAGTGTGATATGACAGCCAAAGGTGGCAATTTAAATGAAAGGAAACTGTCACACTAGCTATGTTTCCTGCCCTCACTAGTCCTATGTGGCTCTTGGCTATCATGTTGGACAACACAAATATTTCACATTTCCGTCATCCGAGAAATCTGTATTAGATGGCACTTTCATCACCTCAGACCCACCTAAGAGACCACACTATTAAAACATAGCTTTTAAAAATTTCCTTGAACCACTCACATAGGGATTCTAGACTTCCCCACACAGTAGTGGGGAAAAAATGAACAGGAAGTGTCATATAATCTTGGTTTCAAAATAGCTAAAGTGTCTCAGATTAGGGTCCCATAGACCATCAACAAATAGCTCAGAGTTTACGTCCTTGGTTCACTAGCTTTTGAGAACCCCTCTCCAACACTCCTTGAAAGGAGTACAGAGATGAATTAATCAGATGTGGCTCTAGAATTATTGCTATGACAGTGAATGACAGTGATCACCTGGTACACATTAAATTACAATTACATTGCCTGTCTTGAGTATTTTAAAGTTTTATGTTATCACCTTCAGTATCTTCTAATCCTATGTTGTCCCATAGAGTGCCATGTGGGGTTTTAAATGAATTTAAATAAAATTCAAATAAGTTTCATTAGCTGCATTTCAAGGGCTTGCTAACCACATGTAGCTATTGCTTAACATTTTGGACAGCACAGACAAAGATCATTGCATCATTTCAGAAAGTTCTGTTGGACAGCACTGGTTGAAATTTTTCACTTGCTTCACTTTTCCTAATTCATCCCCAAGTCCATAGTCAATTACATAAATCTTACTTCAGAGTGCTCAGACTTATGAAGTCTCCAGAAGACTTCTGATGTATTTCAAGCAGCCAAGTTGCCTTTCGAGACTCTAACTCCTTTCAGTAGAGCACATTTTCCACTGACTTCCTGAGAGATGAGCTATTTGAGACTTGTGACTTAAAAAAATCTCTATTTTATCCTCATACTCGATTGATGATTTGGTCATTAAGTCCTAGGTTGATTATAAATTTCAACCAAAAATTTTTAGACATTGTTACGTAATGTTCTTTCTTCTTGTGTTGCTTTGGAGAAGTCTAAACGTTCTGATTCTTGTATTCTTTTTTCCCCTCTGTAAAATGTATAAAGTTTTCTCTTTTTCCCAAGCATTTGGTTTACAGTAACAAGAGGGGACCTATAGGAAAAGTGGGCATTTACCCAGTATTCTGGAAACCTGTCCTCCAGTTCTGGGAAATACTCTTTGTTTAAATTTCTCCCCTATATTCTCTGTCTTCTTTCTGAGCCTTCTGTTGCTCAGATAATAAATCTCCTGGACTGGTTTTCTTATTTTATCTTTACCATTTTCATCCTGTATTTTTGTTCTACTTTCAAACTGGGAGTTTGCCTCAACTTTACTTCGCAATCTTTCTACTGAGCTTTAAAATTCACTAACATTTTTAATTTCTAAGGACTTGAGAATTTTTTTAATTGCATCCTACTTTTAATTAAAGATTGTTTCATCCACTCTGTCCCCTTGAGAATATAGACAGTAGCTCACATCCCTTCCGCCCAGAATTGGCTCTTGGATTTTTCCGCGGTTCTTATTAAGAGTCAGTTTTCTCATCTCCAAAGACACTAACCCTTGGTCTTCCGCTTTCTGGCTTCTGAAATGTTATTGCACTCATCTCTTCTCCTGTTCTCCATTTTCTTATGAATATTAAGATTAAAAATTGATCAGGAGTTCTTCAGTCACTTCAGGGCTCCTTCCTCACGGGGTTCTCCCCTCAATGACAGCTTGCTCACACAGTTGTGCATATGAGGGGAGGGGACATGCTTGGTGGTCAATGTGTCATCCTATGCGGATCCATGGAAACTCATCCATCCGGTCGCTGGGGAACAGTCTATAGATATGTCTGCAATCTTCCCACCACTGACCTGGGTCTCCTCCAGGTCCGGAGGCTCTGGGTGTATGAGCTGACTTGATGAGGCAGCCTCAGTTCTGTCTCCTGAAGCAATCCATGTGGCCAGTTCTCATCCTCCCACACCATGTTGAGCAGGAGAGAATGTCTCTCAACTTGCTGCTTCCTCATATTTTCTGTGGGAGGTAGGGCAGAGACCTCTCTTCTTGGCTTCCCAAAGCTAGATGCACTTCCACTGGTGGGGAATTATATCCAGTAGTCTCATGTGGATGCGTAAATACCATGCCCTACATCTTTAAGGGCTCTGGAGTCTCAAGTTTAAAAGTTCGAGTTACGTTTTCTCAAAAGCCCTTTTTCTTTTTTTTTTAAAGATTTTTTATTTATTTATTTGACAGACAGAGATCACAAGTAGGCAGAGAGGCAGGCAGAGAGAGGAGGAAGCAGGCTCCCCGCTGAGCAGAGAGCCGGATGCAATGCGGGGCTTAACCCCAGGACCCTGGGATCATGACCTGAGCTGAAGGCAGGGGCTTTAACCCACTGAGCTACCCAGGAGCCCTAAAAGCCCTTTTTCTGAAACTGGATTCTGCCAAGAATTCTAGAAGACCATTTATGAACTCAGAAGTAAAAAGCCTCATTTTTGTTCTGGTTTCTCAGATAGTATTCTGAGACCTTGAAGGCTGAAATCCCTAGCGGCAGCTGGGGTGGGGCGGACGGGGCGAGTTGGGAACGAGTTGTATCACTATTACAGCTGTAGGATAATGTGCTTTGTCAATTACCTGCTTCTCATGGATCTAAGAACTGCCTTTCCATCTTGATGTTCGGTTTGAGGGAAGAACTACACTTAGGAAGTTTTCTCAGGAAACAGCTTCATTATCCTCCTACGTGTGTCTGGCACACAAGAATCACCTCACAGATTTGTTGAAGACCTTTAATTTTGTGAGAATACAGTAATTACTTAAATAATCGATAAATTTACTGACTCTATCTCCCAGTAGTTCTAAAAAAGAAAAATCAACACTGAAAGAGTAACTTATACAATTAAAACAATTATAGTGTTTTCTGTTTATAATATTATCCTTATACAATTAAAAAATCACTTGGGAAGTAACAATATAGATGCTAAACTGTAAAAATACGACCCTTCTGTTTAGATAACATTATTTCCTAATTTGAGTTTTTTAAAAACACTTTCTGTTTGTTTGTTTTGTTTTTTAATATTTGTGAGAGAGAGACAGAGCACAAGCAGTGGGAAAGGCAGGCAGAGGGAGAGGGAGAAGCAGACTCTCCACTGAGCAAGGAGTTCTATCCCAGGACTCTGGGATCCTAACCTGAGCTGAAGGCTGGCGCTTGACCAACTGAGCCACGCAGGCGTCCCCTCATTTGACTTTTCAATTTCAGGCTCAAGTTAATAGATGTGTCTGAAAAGCCTGGCCCTCAAAGCCAAAGAGGAACAGTTACCTTTTCTGTTGTCTGGTGTCCCACTGCCAGGAATGCCACGCGGTTCCTTTTTTAGAAAACGCAGCTGCTCTTTTCCCAGCCTGTTCCAGCTACTCTAGACTCCAGGGACACCTGCTGAGGGGGCAGAGGGGAGGCAGGTGGAGCCAAAGCCCCAGATCCAGAAAGCTCCCTGCTAACTAGGGGAGAGGTAAACATATCAGCTGTGCGAAGAGACATTTCCAGGATGTCATACAGTGAGAAGCAGGCAGGACAGAGCAGGGAACCCCTCCTGTTGCAGACATAGGGAGGCATCGTAGGCCTTTGTGACGGATTTGTAGTGAATTCTTTTCCTACCTGCCATTGTTGATTACTTAATTCAAGCTATTTACAGCTATATTTTGAGTCCCTTCAAAATGAGAACAATTGTGCCACCTCCCAGGGAGCAATACAAAGATGAGTAAGACACAGTTCTTACTTTCAGTAAAATTTATTGTAAGTTTCTGCATTCCACCCCCTTCCCCCATAACCCACTAGTTATTACCCCAATTTCCAAGTTCTCAGTCAGTCCCCATTTTCTCTCAAACAGAAAGCAAACACTGCTGCCTGATACCCAAGACCCTCCAAGACCCAATTACAGTCTTTTCTAGCCCCTTCCACTTATGCTCAGCATCTTGGCACACGGCCAAAAGGCCATGCCAACATATTCTCTTTTAACTCTGTATGGCTGAAACTTCCAGTGTTCACAATTTAGCTGAAATGTCACTTCCCTAGGACATATTCTGTGACTTCTCTGCCTTTGCCCCAGGCTATATTAGGGGATCCTCTTCTGTACTTTCTTGGTACCCATCACTGTTCCAATCCTCCGTGATGTAATATTGTAATTGTCCATGCCCAGCTTTTCTCCCATAGTAGAACCTAAAAGACTCAACTATTTCTCTTTGTCTTTTTATCTCTACCATAGGCCATAGTCCTGGTACACAGCAGGCACATAATTATTAAAGGCTTGGTGGATGAATGTTATCACCTTCTTTTTTGTCCTCTATTTTTTTTAAAGATTTTATTTATTTATTTGTCAGAGAGAGAGAGAGAGCGAGCGAGAGAGCGAGCACAGGCATACACAGAGGGAGAAGCAGGCTCCCTGCCGAGCAAGGAGCCCGATGTGGGACTCGATCCCAGGATGCTGGGATCATGACCCGAGCCGAAGGCAGCCGCTCAACCAACTGAGCCACCCAGGCGT
Organism: Mellivora capensis; assembly: GCA_004024625.1. NCBI lineage: Eukaryota > Metazoa > Chordata > Mammalia > Carnivora > Mustelidae > Mellivora > Mellivora capensis. Next base: position 32,465 of record PISX010013138.1, on the reverse strand, counting down.
CCCTTGTCCTCTATTTTAAAATTTTTTTTTAAAGTTTAATTTGGGGATGCCTGGGTGGCTCAGTCGGTTAAGCACCTACCTTCAGCTCAGGTTACGATGCCCAGTCCTGGGACTGAGTCCCACATTGGGCTCCTTGCTCAGCAGGGAGTCTGCTTCTATCCCTGCCTGCTGCTCTCCCTGCTTGTGCTCTCTCTTTGACAAATAAAGAAAATCTTTGAAAAAATTTAATTTGTGGGGGTGGGGGAGGGAGTGAGGGAGCACAGAGGGAGAAGCAGACTCACTGCTGAGTAGAGAGTCCAACGTGGGGCTTGATTCCAGGACCCTGAAATCATGACCTGAGCCAAAGATGCAGACACTTGACCCATTGAGCCACCCAGGTGACCCCTTTATTTTTGCTACCATCAGCTGCTCATTTTTTATTGTTGTATGGATTTTTTTAATTAACATGTAATGTATTATTAGCCCCAGGAGTACAGGTCTGTGAATCGCCAGGTTTACACACTTCACAGCACTCACCATAGCACATACCCTGCCCAATGTCCATAACCCAACCACCCTCTCCTATCCCACTCCCCGTGGCAACTCTGTTTGTTTTGTGAGATCGAGTCTCTAATTGTATGTACCCCTAGGGATAAAAATATATTATATGTATATAAAAAAATAAAAAATTAAAAAAAAAGAGTCTCTTATGGTTTCTCTCCCTCCCGATCCCATCTTGTTTCATTTATCCCTATCCTACCCCCCAAACCCTCCAAGTTGCCTCTCAACTTCCTCATATCAGGGAGATCATATGATAATTGTCTTTCTCTGATTGACTTATTACGCTAAGCATAATACCCTCTAGTTCCATCCACATCGTCACAAATGGCAAGATTTCATTTATTTTGATGGCTGCATAGTATTCCATTGTGTGTATATATATATATATATATATATATATATATATATCATTTCTTCTTTATCCATTCATCTGTTGATGGACATCTAGGTTCTTTCCATAGTTTGGCTAATGTGGACATTGCTGCTATAAACATTCAGGTGCACATGCCCCTTCGGATCACTACATTTGTATCTTTAGGGTAAATTACCAGTAGTGCAATTGCTGGGTCGTAGGGTAGCTCCATTTTCCACTTTTTGAGGAACCTCCATGCTGTTTTCCAGAGTGGTTGCACCAGCTTGCATTTCCACCAACAGTGTAGGAGAATTCCCTTTTCTCTGCATCCTTGCCAGCATCTGTCATTTCCTGACTTGTTAATTTTAGCCATTCTGACTGGTGTGAGGTGGTATCTCATTGTGGTTTTGATTTGTATTTCCCTGATGCCGAGTGATGTGGAGCATTTTTTCATGTGTCTGTTGGCCATCTGGATGTCTTCTTTGCAGAAATGTCTGTTCATGTCCTCTGCCCATTTCTTTTTTTTTTTTTAAAAGATTTTATTTATTTATTTGACAGACAGAGATTACAAGTAGGCAGTGAGGCAGGCAGAGAGAGGGGGAAGCAGGCTCCCCGCTGAGCAGAGAGCCCGATGTGGGGCTCGATCCCAGGACCCTGAGATCATGACCTGAGCCGAAGGCAGAGGCTTAACCCACTGAGCCACCAAGGCGCCCCCTTCTGCCCATTTCTTGATTGGATTATTTATTCTTTAGGTATTGAGTTTGATAAGTTTTTTATAGATTATGGAAACTAGCCCTTATCTGATATATTGTTTGCAAATATCTTCTCTCATTTTGTCAGTTGTCTTTTGGTTTTGTTGACTGTTTCCTTTGCTGTGCAAAAGGTTTTGATCTTGATGAAGTTCTAGCAGTTCATTTTTGCCCTTGCTTCCCTTGCCTTTGGCGATGTTTCTAGGAAGAGGATGCTGCAGCTGAGGTCGAAGAGGTTGCTGCCTGTGTTCTCCTCAAGGATTTTGATGGATTCCTTTCTCACATTGAGGTCTTTCATCCACTTTGAGTCTATTTTCATGTGTGGTATAAGGAAATGGTCCAGTTTCATTTTTCTGCATGTGGCTGTCCAATTTTCCCAACACCATTTGTTGAAGAGACTGTCTTTTTTCCACTGGACATTCTTTCCTGTTTGTCAAAGATTAGTTGACTATAGAGTTGAGGGTTTATTTCTGGGCTTTCTATTCTGTTCCATTGATCTATGTGTCTGTTTTTTTGTCAGTACCATACTGTCTTGATGATAACAGCTTTGTAATAGAGCTTGAAGTCTGGAATTGTGATGACACCAACTTTGGCTTTCTTTTTCAACATTCCTCTGGCTCTTCGGGATCTTTTCTGGTTTCCTATAAATTTTAGGATTATTTGTTCCATTTCTTTGAAAAAAATTGATGGTATTTTGATAGGGATTGCATTAAACATGTAGATTGCTTTAGATAGCATAGACATTTTCACAATATTTGTTCTTCCAATCTACAAGCATGGAACATTTTTCCATTTCTTTGTGTCTTCCTCCATTTCTTTCATGAGTACCTTATAGTTTTATGAGTACAGATTCTTTGCCTCTTTGGATGGGTTTATTCCTAGGTATCTTATGGTTCTGAGTGCAATTGTAAATGGGATCAACTCCTTAATTTCTCTTTCTTCAGTCTTGTTGTTGGTATATAGAAATGCAACTGATTTCTGTGCATTGATTTTATGTCCTGACACTTTACTAAATTCCTGTATGAATTCTAGCAGATTTGGAGTGGAGTCTTTTGGGTTTTCCACATAAAGTATCACATTGTCTGCAAAGAGTGAGAGTTTGACTTCTTCTTTGCTGATTTGGATGCCTTTAATTTCCTTTTGTTGTCTGATTGCTGAGGCTAGGACTTCTAGTACTATGTTGAATAGCAGTGGTGATAATGGACATCCCTGCCATGTTCAACTGCTCATTTTTCCAATTCCAGTCTTCACTTTCCCCATTATTACTTATCAACTCTCTTTCCAGAATGCTGTCCGAAGGGTATCTCAGTGGACTTGCCTACCAGAAAGATATCCACTGGAGCTGTTCATCTTATAATGAGCAGGATGCTGAGGAGAGGGAAGAAGAGACCAAATCTGCTACTCATTCCTACTGCTCTGTGGATGAAACCCAAGTGCGAAGTCTGTATGTGAGCTGCAAATCCTCGGACAAGTTTATTTCTTCAGTGCATTCAAGAGAGAGCCAACACAGTAGAAATCGGAGAACCACAATGCTGCAGATGAACCCCAATCCTGTGTTTGAAAGCCCCAACGTGGCTGCAGTTGAAATATGTAGAGACTCCAGCCGAGAGACCTACTTGGTTCCGCCCTCCTGCCAGAGTATTTGCAAGAATTACAATGACTTACATATTGCAGGGGACCAGGTGATGGCTATCAATTCAGTAACAACAGATTTTCCCCCTCAGAGTAGTTTTGAATACGGCCCCTTGCTGAAGTCATCAGAGATTCCTTTGCCCATGGAGGATTCCATTTCCCCCCAGCCCAGCTACTTTCCCCAGAAACCTATCCAGCGGTACTCATCCTACTGGAGAATAACCAGCATCAAAGAGAAAAGCAGCCTGCAAATGCAGAAGCCCATGTCGAATGCAGTGCTGAATGAGTACCTGGAGCAGAAGGTGGTCGAGTTATATAAGCAGTACATCATGGATACCGAGTTTCATGACAGTTCTCCCACCCAGATCCTAGCGTCTGAACTCATCATGACAAGTGTGGATCAAATCAGTCTCCAAGTGTCTAGAGAGAAGAATCTGGAGACCTCCAAAGCCAAGGACATAGTCATTAACTGTCTATTACAGCTGGTATCAAGTGAAATCAGCACGCCTAGTCTCCATATTTCTCAGTATAGCAATGTCAATCCGTAGAGAGGATGCTGCTCTCTCAAATACTTTGAGCTAAAACAACACTTTCTTCATTGATTCTGAGAATGTGCAGGAGGTGGCTATGAAGGGGAGTCCAGAGTTAGAAAGGTAAAAGTTGGATGGAGGTCAAGTGTGAATTCAGAGGAAACCTTACCATTATACGCGATGAAGGCATGGGGAAAGAGGAGCCATAAGGACTAATTTCAAAGCTAAGATTGTACAGCAACAAAGCAAAAATAAAAATGACCCAAAAAGAAAAGGTATGATTTAAAGGAGTACAGAAGTTTAAAAAGAAGCCAAGCCAAATAAGAACATATACATGGGAAAACAAAAAGCCAAATGTTTCAGGGTCAAGAATTAATGTTTGTTAAGTAAATAAATTCCTCCAAGGTGTTTCTTCTTGAGAAGAATGGACTGTAGAAGGGTGCTGTGTTTGGGTAAAAAGACCAGTTCCCACAGTTGTGAAATTCTATTTCTTTTCTCTATTCTTTATCAGGTCATTAAATATTCTTCATAAACATTCATACACTAGCAAATTGCAATTGTGTTTTTTTGAATGATTACTTAGCTACATCCACTCTAACCTCCTAGTTCTGTTTACTAGTGAAGACGAAGTTTTCTAAATGAAAAATATCATATGGTGAATTTTTCTTTTTTTTTTTAAGATCATATTTTTAAGTCATCTCTCTACCCAGTTAGGGGCTTGAACTTACAACTCTGAGATCAAGAGTCTCATGCTCCACTGACTGAGCCGGCCAGGCATCCCTCACATTGTGATTAAAATCATTCCTTTTATTTTGCTATATATTATTTTCTTGGTGGTACTAAGTTTCTAAAGAAGTTATGAATGTTAATTTCCCTCCTTCTCATTTTTTCCTCCACTTTCTCTTGACCCTTGTGGAGCCAGGAAGGGGTCTCCTGCGTCCTCTGAACAAAGTTACAAGCTCTAGGGTCCCATCCTAGCCAATTCTGTCAACTCATATGCACTAGAATGGTAGCTTCATGAACACCTCACTGCTCTACCCCATTCTTCTAGCTTAAAAGATGGCAAAACATGGCACACTGGCCTTATCTAGCCTGCTGCTTATTTTTAAGATTATGATATAACTGACATGTAACATTACATTAGTTTTAGGTGTATACCATGAGTCACTATATTTATGGCAAAATGATCACAATAAGTCTAGTTACGCCCTTTTTGAACCCCACTGAGCTCAGAATTTTTTCTAACATTTAAAAATGGGAAAAACCAAGTATTTGATAGGTGAAATTAAGATACTCAAATTCAGTGTCCATAAAATCAGGCTTTACTCTACTTCAGCCACACCCATTCATTTCTGTATTTTCAATGGCTGCTTTCACACACGAATGGCAGAGTTGAATAAATGCGGCAGAGAACTAATGGGCCACCAGGACCTGAAGCACTATCGTCTTACAGAGAGAGGATGCCAACCATGCTCCCCATGGGGAAGTCTGGGGAGGTAGCTTCCTGGGGAGTGAGGAAACAGAAAAGGTTTCCAGAGGCCTCCAGCCATCTCAGGGATCTCTGGAGCAGGCATGGCCCTTTAAAATGGATCCACATTGAAATTAGAGGGTTGGCTGTGGTTCTCCAGCTCGACCAGAAGGGGACATAACTTGAGCTGAGACAGTTGAGTTCAGGGCACTACTCTCCAAGTGGAAGCAGTTGCTGGGGGACGGAGCGCCTCATACAGAAGCAGTGATCCGGGTGGAGCAAAGCAGCATCTTCTACCTTTTTCAGTATTTATTTTTATAAGTTAATGTTTTACAACTTGTAATATTGAGTAAGGAAACCTGGTTTTGAAATGATTATTCAGGTATTTTTTTGTTTTAAATTTATGGAAGTAATAGCTACTCTTTATTAATGGCTTGGTATGTGCCTGGTACCATGTTAAGTATTTTGCACAAGTTATTTTGCAGGATTCTCATAACCTATGAGAGCAAATGCCTATATCCCTTTTTTTCCCCAGACATGAGGCTGCTTGGCTGGGGGCGGTGTTAAATAACCCGCGGGAGGGGAAAGAGTGGGTGGTGAATCTGGATTCGAATTCAGTTCTGTTGAAATTCAAAGTCCTGGTCCTTAAGTACAACCATCTTCTCTCCTGTCAACCACCATGTTTTTTCCTCATTAAAGACTGGATTTCCTCTCTGAAGGAAAAGCACTCAGTCACTTCACCACTATGTTTTCTTCATTGTTTTGCTGGATAATATTTGCAGATCTTCACCCCCACCCAAGAACATAAGCTTTGATTTGTTCATTTGTTTCTCCAGGTCTTAAACACTATTTACACATAGTAGGAACCCAGCTAATGTACGTCAAATGGATACATTTGGCTGTGTTTGATACTGCATCTGGTGGTCGAAGTGAAAAACCATCAATATGAAAACCAGTAATTCTGACTAGAATCAAATGCTATTGGGAGTTCCTCCTTAAGGAGAAAAATAACTGAATAAATGAACTTAATTTAACATGTTAGTGTAATAAAGTACATTATAATGAAATATCACGAATACTTTTCTTTTCACTTATTTACTAAGAAATAACTCGTTACAAAAGAGAGTGGTTTCTCTTTTCCAGTGAGCCTTACTTTGATGCTATTTTGGGTGTTTGGAGCACTGTGCATGAAACATAGGGAAGACACGTGTGTGCATGCACACACACACAGGGGAGTAGGCCCTGTTCTCTGCCAGCTTACTAGATTGTTGGGGAGGTCTAGCAAATAGCTAGGTGACAAGTGACAAAGCCCCTTATTAGGCAGCAACTTGGCAAAGGGGCACAAACAGAAACACAGTCATCAATGATTTCAAGTCAAGTATGACATGGGCTAAAAGTAGGTGGGTTAGGAGATGGTGGATAGTTGGGGAGCCAGGGCAGATGCCAAGGAAAGTGATGGTTTAAATGACTCTTGAAGAGCAAGATAGGATTTGGGTAGACAGATAGGGGAGGGGTTTCATGCAAAGGCGTCAGTGTGATGCCACAGGGAGTTCTGAGTCCATGGCTACACCGGGAGCTGCATGAATGCATACACAACAGTATGTTAGTTTGCTATGGCTAATGTACCAAATGGCCACAAAATTAGGGACTTAAAATAGAACACACTTATTATCTTAGGGTCATGGAGGTCAAAAGTTCAAAGTCCAAAATTATTCCCAGTGGGCTAAAATCAAGGTGTTGGTAAGGCTGTGTTCTTTCTGGATGTTACAGGGGAGAAATGGCTTGCTTACATTTTACAGCTTCTAGAAGCTACCCACACACCGCTGGAACTCCTGGCTGTGCATCAAAGCCACTGCTGCCATCGACGGGACTTCGCCTACTCTGCCCTCCTCCTCCTCACTTCCCTTTCATGAGGGCCCTTATGATCCCATTGGGCCCACCTGGATAACTGAGGCTAACGTGCTCACCTCAAGATTCTTCAAGTAGTCACATCTGCTAAGTTCCTTTTGCCTTGTATGGGAACATTCACTGGTTCCAGGAATCAAGATAGGAATATTTGCCAGGGTAAGGTGGGGGGCGTGGGCAGGATTCTGCCTACCACAGAAGGACCACTTTTTTACCCTCTTGCTTTTCAGAAATTTGTCTTTCCACTATTAATTTTTATTCAAGATAAATAAGTCCATGTTTGCTATGTAAAATAGTTGGTTTCCTTTACTGCCTGCTGTCATCCCATATTTGTCCATATACATTAATCCACATTTTTTCATGCTCATTTTAGACATCCTTTTCTGGATTCTAATTCTATTTTTATCTTTCTTTTAAAATGTTTCTTTTATTCATTATAAACATGGTATTGGCTCATTCTAGAAAATCTGAATAACAGGAAAACAGAAAGTTGAAGTCCTCCATCCACAAATATTCAGGTAACGTTTTGAATGGATTTATTTCTGGTCTTTTCTCCACGTACTTTTAAAAAATGGAAGTATGATTAGCATACAGTGTTATATTAGTTTTAATTGTATGATATAATGAATCAACACTTCCATACAATGTTCAGTGCTCATCGAGATTCCATGAATTTTTTTTTGTTTTTCATTTCTCTGTTCACTGATCACATTATCTTTGAATAAAATATTGTATCTATGTTTGTTTGTTTCACTGACACTGTAACAGGGGTAGAAGTTCTAAAACTAGTGGATTCGTAATGTTCACCTGGGGACAATCTGTTAGTTTCTCTTCCTTCCTCATACACTATTTGATAATGTCTAATATTTTGTGGACATTTTTGTCTGTTGTAGAATATTGGGCCAATAGACTCAGGAAATTGTATTAACAGTAAGGTCTCTCTCTCTCTGAGTTTTAATTGTTAACCTAAAGTTTGACATTCAAGAAGTATGATTTAGATTATTTGCCTTTTTATATTATACTTGTCCATCCTGAAAATCACCCGCAAGACTTTCATTTACTCACTTTAAATTCAAAGAAGTCCAACTAATATTTATTCAGTATGAACTATTATACAAACATGAGGTTGACATGGTCCCTGTTTAAAGAGCTTATTTACATGGTGCAAAATCTAGCAAGCAATGCACACTACTGTGGTAAGACATGGGCAATGACTATTTAAGATATATTGAATAATTTTCCTTTCAATTTATTCCGATTCAACATCTGTGGTCCTTGCCCATATCTTGCTTTATTGATTTTCTTATTTTTTGACCCTCAGCCCCTATTAGAGGGCTATGACTAGAACCTTCTCTACTAAGCACACTGAGAAGCAGGAAAGGGGTAGGGATGGGGTACCTTCAGTATGGAATTGAATAATCAAGTCTGGCTTTGACCTTGATTTGGTCTTAATCTCAGAGTTGGCATGATGTGTGGCTAAGGCACATTTTGTACTGAAACTTCTCCCCTCCTTCTCACAGCAGTTATTTCTGTCTTCTGGTGCCCAATGTCTTGCTGGGAATGGCTCCAATGGTGAAAAGAAAGACTCTCAGGTAGAGACTCAACATCTCACTAGAGACCTTCAGGGAATACTTGTTAAAGTTGTTTTTGTGATTTACTAACTTTGGGGATTTAGGAAGATGAAAAATGTATGACTGGTTTATACAAATTTTTGTTTGCAGGATATAATTCATTTTTTTTCCTCTTGAAAAACAGAGGCAAAAGTCAAGGTTCAGGGTGAATATTTCAGCTTAAATTGCAAGGTGAGTTAGATATTTTGGGGGCTCATAAGTGGTGCAGTCCGTTAAGTGTCAGACTCTTGGCTTCTGTTCAGGTGGTGATTTCATGGTCATGGGATTGAGCCCCTCATTGCTGGCCCCCTGTGGAATACAGAGTCTGCTGAACTTACTTTCTCCCTCTCCCTCTCCCTCTCTCCACTTCTCTCTTTCAAAATAAATAAATAAATATTTTTAAAAAAGATATTTTGTGCTGGGGCACCAGGCTGGCTCAGTCAGTAGACAGTGTGACTCTCAGTCTCAGGGTAGTGAGTTCAAGCACCACCTTGGGTGTATACATTAAAAAGTATAAATCGGGGGTGCCTGGGTGGCTCAGTGGGTTAAGCCTCTGCCTTCGACTCAGGTAATGATCTCAGGATCCTGGGATCGAGTCCCGCATCAGGCTCTCTGCTAGGCGGGGAGCCTGCTTCCTCCTCTCTCTCTCTCTGCCTGCCTCCCTGCCTACTTGTGATCTCTCTCTATGAAATAAATAAATAAAATCTTTAAAAAAAAGTATAAATCAAAGATATTTTGTACTGTCAGTATGGCCTAGTCAAAAGAATGTTTGCTATATCAGACTATTTTCTTAAGCAGGATAAAACTCACAGTTGGAGGAAGAAGAGAAAGTAGACTTTGGGCTGTAGAAAGTCAGGAACCCGGACTGGCTTTCTGACAGCCTTGTTGGCTCCCCAACTCCAAACACACACATCTCTGGGGAGGCTTGAAAGATGACGATTTTTGTGGCAGATAGGACTATAGTAAGCCCTGAAAATGATTCCTGGGTCCTTTTACTAATTTTTATTTTTTAAAGATTTTATTGATTTATTTGAGAGAGAGAGAGGGAGAGAGAGAGACAGTGAGTGTGCACAAGAAGGGGGAGAGGCAGAAGGAGAGGAAGAAGCAGGGAGCCCTACCTGGGGCTGGATCTCAGAAGCCTGAGATAATGACCTGAGCCGAAGGCAGACACTTAACCGACTGAGCCATCTAGGTGCCCTAATTCCTGGGTTCTATCTGTAAGGGACACCTGTGGACCCAAAGGGCTCATGCAGATGAGACAGTGGGCCCCTTGGCACTGACCTGTGATAACCCTTGTCCACTGATGACCAATAGTCTATGACTTGAAGGTCACGAACTCCCACTTTAGCCTCTATCATTCCTTGGCATTGCGCAACATGCCAGGACTGGGGAACAACCCTGAGAAGGATTGAAGAAGCCAGCAATGACTGAGGTGATATTTTCTGCCACTATGGGAAAATGGAGGTTCGGATTCAGAGAAAAGTGTCACTTATTACACACCTGAGTTTGTGACGAAGTTGAACTTCTAGTAATGAGACCCCAAATCCTCTGTCCTGTCCTAGGAAGGAACAACCTAAAGATAGAAACCCCCAACTCTGAAGTAACAGCATTATGAGAGGGACCACCGAGAAGTTAGGTTCAGTGCTTGTCCAGTGGACAGAAGCTGAGAGGAGGATGCAGTGGAAATAGGGAACTTTCCTCTTTCTCTTCCACCCTTCCCTCTCTCCTTTTTTCCCTTATCTCTCTCTCTCTCCCTTCCCACCTTCTTCCTCTAGTCTTTCTTTCTTTCCTTTTCTTTTCTTTCCTCCCTCCCTTCCTTTCCTTCCTTCCTTTCTTTTCCTTTCCTTTTTTCTTTCTTCCTTTTCTTTTGAGAGAGTGTGAGTGTGAGCAGAGGACGGGGAGGGGCAGAGGGAGAGAGAGTCTGAAGCAGACTCCATGCCCAGCCCAGGGCCAGATTCAGGGCTCCATCTTACCACTCTGAGATGACCTGGGCTGAAATCAAGAGTCAGAAACTTAACGGACTGAGCAACCTAGATGCCCCCTTTCACTTTCTCTCTTGTTCTTTCCCGCTCCTCCCATCATTCTGGTTCTTTCCCTGGCTCGTTCCCTTTTTTTCTTTTCTTCTCTATGCTTCTTTCCTCTTTCCTCCATCCTTTCCTTTCCTCTCCCTCCCTACTTCTCTCCCCCTGTCCCACCTGCCGACTTTCACTATTTGTTTCGTAAAATGCAAATTCCTAAAATTTCAAATATATTCCTCTGTTTGATTTGAGGAAATGCTAATGAATAAGAAGTTCATTCATGCACATTGCACAAAAGAAGTCCAAAGACTGGAAACTCCTTACTTCAGCAACCCCCTTGCCTTTTGGTTTCCTGAATAGCAAGTCTCATAGTATACTACACTTATACAAATGTATAGATTAGTATTTTTAGGCAAATGGTGTTGTACTATCTTGTCCTGGCTTTGGTCACTTAATGACACAAATTTCCATAGGAAGGAGCACTGTAAGCTGTTTAAGTCACACACACTCCGGGGACGATGCTCTGAGACCCCATCCCACTCCTGCTTTCACTGGGATGGGAAATATGGACATCCATACAGGTGAATGTCAATACAGAAGAAACACGTAACACTATCTACTACTTCTTGTAAGCCATACCTCTTCCAGGGCAAGAACATCCTCACCAAATAAACGAGACTCTTACTATTTTTCAGGCATCCAGTGGTATGTGGAGCATGGTCTTGTATGGAAAAGTACTCTGTATAAGTCATTCATTTGCCATAGGCCTCCTGCCATGTTGACACTGCACCATCAACAAACTTGTCATCTAGGGATCACAGGGTCTAGATTGTCTTTTTGTCTAGTTCTTATTTCTATGTAGGATATTGTGATGGTTAATTTTATGTGTCTGGGCCACGGAGTGTCCAGATATTTGGTCGAACATGATTCTGGATGTGTGTCTGTGAGGGCTTTTGGGCAAGACATAAACATTTGAATCAGGAGACTGAGTAAAGCAGATTGCCTCCGTTATGCATATGGCCCTCAGCCAGGCAGCTGAAGGCCTGAATAGAACAAAAAGCTGATCTTCCGCCAGGTAAGAGAGAATTTCTCCTGCTTGATGGCCATTGAACCAGGGACATTTGGCTTTTCCTGCCCTCAGACTCAAACTGAAACATGGCTCTTCCTTGGTCTCCAGCTGTCTGACTACAGATCCTGGGACTTGTCAGCCTCCCTAATTGCATGAGTCAATTTCTCACAATAATTTTTTTTCTTTCCAAATTTTTAATTTAAATTCTAGTTAGTTAACATACAGTGTGATATCGGTTTCAGGTGTAGCATTCAGTGATTCCTCCCTTACATACAACACCCAGTACTCATCACCACAAGCACTGTCCTTAATATCTATCCCCCATCTAGCCCATCCCCCACCCATCAACAATCAGTTTGTTCTTTAAGAGTCTCTTATGGTTTGTTTCCCTCTCCCTCCCCCATTTGTTTCTTAAATTCCACATATGAGTGCAACCATATGGTATTTGTCTTTGACTGCCTTATTTTGCTTAGCATAATACTCTCTAGCAAAACTAAACTAAAATGTCTTGGGGTGATACAACTATTAGCAAGGATAAGGATATGATTAGCTTAGGGGTCAAAATTGTGGTTACTTTAGGAAGGAAGAGGAGGTTGTGATGAGGGTGGGACACGTGGAGTGGCTTCCACAGTGTCTGGCAAATTTCTATTTCTTTGTTTGAATCAGGATTTAAATAAAGTCAATATATTGCAATTGGCTGATATGTCTCAAGTGTCTTGTAATCTTCATCCTTGTTCGTTTTCCTTACAGTTTGGAAACTAACTTGGAACTTTTTTTAAAATTTCATTTCTTTTCAGCGTAACAGAATTCATAGTTTTACACCACACCCAGTGCTCCATGCAATACGTGCCCTCCATAATACCCACCACCAGGCTCCCCCAACCTCCCACCCCCCGCCCCTTCAAAACCCTCAGGTTGTTTTTCAGAGTCCATAGTCTCTCATGATTCATCTCTCCCCCAATTTCCCTCAACTCCCTTCTCCTCTCCATCTCCCCATGTCCTCCGTGTTATTTGTTATGCTCCACAAATAAGTGAAACCATATGATAATTGACTCTCTCTGCTTGACTTATTTCACTCAGCATGATCTCCTCCAGTCCCATCCATGTTGCTACAAAAGTTGGATATTCATTCTTTCTGATGGAGGCATAGTACTTCATAGTGTATATGGACCACATCTTCCTTATCCATTCGTCTGTGGAAGGGCATCTTGGTTCTTTCCACAGTTTGGCGACCGTGGCCACTGCTGCTATAAACATTGGGGTACAGATGGCCCTTCTTTTCACCACATCTGTATATTTGGGGTAAATACCCAGTAGCGCAATTGCAGGATCATAGGGAAGCTCTATTTTTAACTTCTTGAGGAATCTCCACACTATTCTCCAGAGTGGCTGCACCAACTTGCATTCCCACCAACAGTGTAAGAGGGTTCCCCTTTCTCCACATCCTCTCCAACACACGTTGTTTCCTGTCTTGCTAATTTTGGCCATTCTAACTGGTGTGAGGTGGTATCTCAATGTGGTTTTAATTT
>PISX010013138.1:0-18963 GCA_004024625.1 Mellivora capensis | reverse complement strand
ATTCTGCCCTTTTTTTGATATGATTATCTGTTTTGCGTGTGTTGAGTTTGAGAAGTTCTTTATAGATCCTGGATATCTAACTTGGAACTTTACTCTTAGATTTTGCTGATTGCATTCCCAGAGTATTTTTCTGTCCCCTGTATTTCTTTTAAATTTGTAGTTAGATCTAGAGGCTTAATCAGTTGTAGGACTGTTTTTTTCTTTTCCAAGAAGAATTCATGGATAGTGTTTTGTCTTTCTATGAGAAGGTACATAATGGCTGGTTACCAATATTTTTATTTGAGGTAATATCTCTCCAACTGCTAAAAAGCAAGTATAATCTTTAAAAAATATTGAAAAAATATATTTTCCAGATGCTATCTTTGACTCAATTTTTCAATAAGTGTTTTTACAAGACAAACTGGTTCTAGTACGTTGTCTCTATGATACTTGGGAATGTTGTGCTAAATTTCAATGCTACAAAATTAAAGCCTTCTTGGTGTGATGCTGATAAAGATAATAAATTTATCCAGTTAAAAACTAGAGCTCCACGAAAGGATTCTTTCCACAGGTTGAGATATTCTGAAGTCCAAAAACAGAATATCAAAATTAAATCTTGCATACTCTTTGTGCTATTGTCATTCCATTTGTGTAGTTCCTTTTTTGTTTGTTTCAAAGGTAAGTTTCCAGCTTTCCTTTTTGCAATTTTTATCTAGGAGCTCCAGTGGTTTCCAAAACTGCATTTTGAGCGAAAGGCAACCAAATTTGAGAAGGCTAATTCACCTAAAAGTTCGATATTAATGAAGATACTTAGGTTGATTTACAAAAGAGTTTTTCAGAAGTGCCAGCATTTCTACAATCTGATTGATGACAGGAAGTAGAGAAAACTCATATTATCTTGTTAAGGTATTTTTAGTTTTCAATGTCAGTTTTATTACAAACATTTTATAGTTCACTTATTCTGTGTCTTTATTAAAATACTTTAAAGTATTTACAACTTTCATTTCAGTTGGTAGAATATTACTTCTTATTTGGATGCAATTAGGAATTTTGTGTCTACTATGACCTATTCTGAATATCCTTTTGTTTTATAGATTTCTTAATTTAGTGAAAAACATTGTCCTTGTTATGATGCTTTTCTCTACCAAAATTAGCAATCATTTTATCCTACCAAAAGTAAAAACTTGGTCTTCAAAGTTTAACATTTTTATTGACTTGTAATACCATTGATATTAATGCCAGATGCTTCATCTTCAACAGAATGAGCACTCAAAACTTTACTTCAATTACATAAATTGAATGGAAATAAATGAATGATTCTTGGAATTAACCGATTTTCTACTTGAAATATCCAGGGTCATTTCACTTCATAAGAAATTCCTCTTCTGTTCATGGCATAAGCATATTTTGTAATGATTACATTAGCTATTTTATACTTGCACAAGAAAACTTGGAACTGAAAATTAGTAAAATTAATTCAGAATGGGTATTTAACCTCTCTGAAAAGTGGTATGTCACATACCTTCCATCTTATGCGGGTACAGTCTTAAGTAACTATAAAATTTTGCCATAGATACTGATGTCTTTTCAGCAGATTTCTATTTCCATGTAGTCAGTAATACTACTGTGATCCCCGTGGTTGATGACAAATGTTGACAAATATTTCTTCTAAAGTTACGTGTTTACCATTTTTGCCTGAGTAGTGAAAAGCCAGTTCTTTTTATTTTTTAACTTTTTAAAAGATTTTTATTTACTATTTACTTGAGAGAGAGAGAGAGAGAGAGATTGAGCAGGAGAGCACAAGTAGGAGGAGCAGCAGAGGGAGAGAGAGAAGCAGACTCCCTGCTCTCTATCCCAGGACCCTGGGATCATGACCTGAGCTGAAGGCAGACACTTAAGGACTGAGCCACCCAGGTGCTCTGAAAATCCAGTTCTTAATTACACTTAATATTCTCCCTTTTTTAAATATACAAAATGGTTTAGTACAAAATAAAAACATTACCATACAATAAAATAAATAAAGGGTAGTAGATTCATGGTATTCAGTAAATAACAAAACTATGTAGCAAGACCATTAAGATTTGGGAGATTGCTCTGCCTCTGTTTCCTGTACATGTTTTGTATAAACCTCACTGCTAATTATGTTTCCCACCGACCTCACTGTCAGCCTGGTGGCACTGTGTGTGCGTGTATATATGAATATCTCTTGGGTGCACACCTAAGGGTTGAATTTCTGGGTCATAGGCTACATGAATTTTCAAATTAAGGAGATAAATCCATTCTCAGCAGTGATATGTAAGACATGTTGTCAATCCCTAGCCTTGACAAATCTTGACCTCATTTCAGTTTGCATGAGATTGAGATGATCTCTTCTGGGCTTGGTGTTTGCTTGAAAGGAAAATTTTAAATTATTGCTTTAATTCCTATTATATTAGCAATCAAGCTTATAATACTGTTCTCAAGTCAATTCTGGTTAAGTTCTATTTTTCTAGGAATTTGCCCTTTTTTGCCTAATTCGTTACACTGGGAATGCCTCATGCTCATTATCTTTCTCATCTCTGTTTTATCTGGGTTAGGTTCCTCTTTTTCATTTATCATTTTTATTCTGGGGCTTTCTCTCTCTTTCTTGAATATGTCTGGAAATATGTCTACTTTGTAATTTTTTTCCCCTGAAGGACCAATTTTTGTCTTTGTTTTCTCTCATTGATTTACACTCTATTTTTATTCTGCTTCCTTTAGGTTTAATCTTTTTTTCCAAATGTCTAATTAATTTGCAGCTTTTCTTTTTCTAAGAGAAGTTAATTTTTTTGAGAGAGAGAGAGCATGCACACACATGCACATGCATGCTTGAATGTGGGGCAGGGGTTGGGTTGGGTGGGGAAGGAGGGGCAGAGGAAGAAGGAGAAAGAGAATCTCAAACAGACTCCACCTTGAGCATGGAGCCAGACTTGGGACTCCACCTCACAACCCTGAGATCATGACCTGAGCCGAAATCAAGAGTTGGCATTTAAAATGCCTGAGCCATCCAGGTGCCCCTCAGAGAAGTATTTAAGGCTATAACATTTCCTTTATGGTACAACTTTTGCTATATTCCTTAAGTTTTGACATGCAGTATTTTTATAATTTATTTTTAGACATAATATACCTTTCGTTTTGACTTATTTAGTAGTGTGTTTTTTAAACTTCTGAAAATATGGATGTCATTCATCATGAACAATCAGCTGTTTTACGCTACTTGCAAACCAACAAGTTAACTTACCTTCATTTTGTGGATGATGATAGAAGACTTGACGCCTGGGTCAGACACAAAGGATGCTGGCGAGTAACAGTCCATCATATATATGGATCACATCTTCTTTATCCATTTGTCCATTGAAGGGCATCTTGGCTCCTTCCACAGTTTGGCAATTGTGAACATTGCTGCTATGAACTTTGGGGTGTATGTGCCCCTTCTTTCCACTACATCTGTATCTTTAGGATAAATACCCAGTAGTGCAATTCCTGGGTCTTATGGTAGCTCCGTTTTAAATTTTTTGAGGAATGTTCATACTGTTTTCCAAAGTGGCTGCACCAACTTGCATTCCCACCAGCAGTGTAAGAGGGTTATTCCCCTTTCTCTGCATCCTCTCCAACATTTGTAGTTTCCTGCCTTGTCAATTTTTGCCATTCTAACTGATGTGAGGTGGTATCTCACTGTGGTTTTGGAACATAAGGAATAGCATGGAGGACATTAGGGGAAGGAAGGGAAAAATGAAGGGGGGAAAATCAGAGGGGGAGATGAACCATGAGAGACTATGGACTCCTGGATACAAACTGAGGGTTTTGGGGGCGGGGTGAAGGGATGGGTGAGCCTAGTGATGGGTTTTAAGGAGGGCACAGATTGTATGGAGCACTGGGTGTTAGACGCAAACAATGAATCATGGAACACTACATCAAAAACCAACGATGTACTGTATGGTGACTAACATAACACAATAAAAAAATTTTTTAAAGAGTAAAACCATACAAAAGAAAAAAAACCAGAGAGAGACTGAGAGGGAGAGAGAGACAAAGGTTGTTGTTACACACAGCATGAACCATAGCCAGCATATCAACTTTCACAGGCGGGGTCCCCCAACCCCAGCTGCTCCAGGGTAATGCAAAAGGAGGCAGGTAGTACCTGGATTTGCAGTGAGTTGTGTTGCAGGAGAGAAACTCCAAGTTTAAGGAACAAAAAATCTTTTATACTGTAGAGGGGAGGAAGACCCTGTATCTGTCTACCAAGCCTTTGTGCTATACACACATCCTTGAAAAGAAAGCCCAGCAAAAAGCGAGGCAGTGCCTCTCCTTGAAGACTTGCAGAAATATGAGACCCATGGGACACTGACTCCCAATAGTGAATAGATTTGTTAATTACTTGTTTTGTAGTCTTTCTAATTTAATTGACTTGTGGTCAGAGAAAATAGTCTGCAAGGTACGTAGGGTTTGAAAACTGTTTTAAGGTTCATTTGGTGACCCAGTACATGATCCAATTTTTTAACTGCCTTATTTACAAAATATGCTGTTATGAAGAACATATATTTCCAAGCTTTGGGATATACAATTCTCTACAGGCCAATTATATCAAAATTCTTCATTGTGTTACTAAGATCTTCGATCCCCTTGCTGAGTATTTTCTCCCTAATCTATGGATAATTGAAAGAGCTGTAATTTAAATTTCCCACCATGATGGTATCGATTTCTTTTTGTTCTTGTAATTCTATCAATTTTAACCCTACATATTTTGAGGTTATTTTGTTAGATCCATCCATCATTAGAATTTTATTATCTTTTTAGCAAAATGAATCTTTATCATTGCATACTAGCCTTTCCTGACCCTAAGAGTGCTTTGTTTTTAAAAATCTATTTGTCTGATACTAAGATAGATACTAGGTTTCTCCCCCTACTCCTGCCGTTTTATAAGGTTTCTTTTGGTTAGCATTTGCCTAAGATAACTGCTTCCATCTACTTTCAACCTCTACATGTCTTTGATGCTTTATAAGTGGCTCTTATAAAGAAGATATTTTCCATTATGTTTATTATTCTAAATTTTATTTTATTTTTTTAAAGATTTTATTTATTTATTTGACAGACAGAGATCACAAGTAGGCAGAGAGGCAGGCAGAGAGAGAGGAGGAAGCAGGCTCCCTGCCAAGCAGACAGCCTGATGCAGGGCTCGATCCCATGACCCTGAGATCATGACCTGAGCTGAAGGCAGAGGCTTTAACCCACTGAGCCACCCAGGCGCCCCTTATTCTGAATTTTAAAACAATTGTTCTTTGTGTTGTAATATTTATTTCTGCTTAAGATGGAGTCTTTGGAAATCATCTGTTTCCGTGAAATCATCCTGCTCTTCAGAGGAAGATGTCCTGGCCCGTGACTCATGTTTCTTGCAATACGGGCTACTTTTTTCAGCAGTGTCTACAGGGAAAGGATCAGAGGCTAGACCTCAGTCTGTGTTCACTCAAATGAGTTCAGAGAGTCACTGGGGTGAAGGGGAATAAGCTCCCCACATTGAATCACTCCCCACCCCACCATGCTGTTTCTTCATGATGAAGCTTTCCCCTCCATAACTCTGTCCCCTGCAACTGTACAACATCTGGAGAAGGCACCAGCCCCACAGGCTGGGGGTGAAGCGGAAAGGGGAGGGCTGGGGACCGGTCAGCCACACCTATCTTCCTCCCATTCTCAGCGCACTGCCCTGACTGCTGAGAACCCCTATACTGGGGATCTGAACCTCTGAACAGTTACTCACACTCTTCTCTAGACCTTGATATTCTCTCTTGGAGAGTGATCTTGGCTGAGGGAGCCAGGTGTTCTCGTTCAGCAGCTTGGTTGATACTGAAGCTAGAATTTGAAGTTATTTTGTCAGAATGAGTTTTATGATCACTGTATTTGTCCATGGTCTCTCTGCTGTTGAGAGTGTTGGAAATATTCAAACTGCTGTAAGGTATTTAAAGTGCTCAAAAGATTTAGTTACACCAAATTTCTTATGGAGACTTTAACCATTTGGGAAAACTTAATTAGGTCAGCATTTAATCTCTATGTGTTTTAGAAAAAATGACTTGCCTACTTTTTTTTTTCACTAGACATGTATGTTTGATGAACTGAACATTAAGGCCAAGTCCAAGTGGGGGTGATTTCCTACATAGAAAAGTTTCTCAGGCTTTAAAGATTCCATTAACAAATGGAAATACATTTAGTTGAATAAATATTGTAAAAGGTTAGAGGAGCTCGGTGACCAAAAATGCAAACTGAGGCAACAATAACAGACCATCATTTATCAGTTAGATTAGGAAAAAAAAGGCTTTGTCAGGTTTCTTATTTTGGGGAAGTGTGCAACAGACGAATGCTTAAAAGGAATCTTACATTGTGGAAGGAAAATACATTGGTGCAAAACTTTAGGAAATGATATGAAATAAGTGTTCAGAGTGAAAAATGTTGATGATGTAATTTTGTTTCTGGAAATGTACCCTGAAGAAATAGTTCTAATTATAAATATATATCTATATCTCTATATATCTATATCTATCTATATAACAGAGATACTACTTAAAAATATATCATTGTAGTTTTAATTTTGTATAGGTGTATCTGACTTTTTAAGCTGGTTTGATGTGTTTTTCTATGCATAAGGAAGGGGAGGGGGAGCCAAAGCTGTTATAGCAGAAATGTAGAGATAAAAAAAAAAAATCCAGTCCTTAAGTTTTGACTCTTAAAATAGAATTTTTGAGTTGAGAAAAATTTTCAGTTGGTTTGATCATCATCAGGCCAACTGAAGTAAAAATCACACCATTCAAATACAAGAAAGAAAAACACATCGATACATTTTTTTTATGAGAAAAAAATTCCAAATTCTTGCAGTTCCCATTAGCGTATTATTTAGGTCAGGGTTCAGTCACATAGCGCAGGCTGCACTTGAACTAGTTCAAGCAGGAAGGAGTTACAGAATTGTTAAAAGGGCTGGGGAAAAGGCTTCTTGCGTGACCTTTCACGAACAATGTTCCACGGACTCACCACAGAATCTGGCCATCTAGACAGATACTACCTCTTACGTGGTCATGAGGCCTCTGGCTCCAGAACTGTGATTATTGCCACAGGCAGGATCTAGAAAGTGTTCCCGTGAGCTCCAGAGTTGCATCATTCCTGCTGTGATCCATCCACTCAGGCAAAATAAATGCCCTGTATCCTGTCTCTCCACATCGTGACTAGATCCTGAGGCTGCTAAGCTGTCATAGTAAACCACGTGCCTACACAATCATGCTTGCCACCAGACATGGCACAATAGCACAGTCTCAGCCTCTGTCTTGCTTCCGCTTTCTTCTGATTTTTTACAAGTTATTTATTTATTTTAGAAATTGAGGGGGGAGGGGCAGAAGGAGAGGGAGAGAGAGAATCTCAAGCAGATGCTGAGCTGAGTGGGGAGCCTGATTCAGGGCTCGATCTCACAACCCTGAGATCATGAACTGAGCTGAAACCAAGAGTCTGAGGCCTAACTGACTGTGCCACCCAGGCACCCCTTTCTTCCACTTCCTAAGTTTTGGATGGTCCAATTTGAACTCACACCCAGAATTCTAATCTCAAAGAAGCCTGGGAAATATGTTTTTGCATTCCAGCCAGTACAGAACAGAAGGAGGGTCGAATGGATCTTGAATGCCAAACCAGTATACCATCATATATAATGAAATCCAGACCCAGCAGACTGCGTGATATTGATTATAAGAAGATATGCCATAGTGGACGCTGTCCCGATTCCTTGAGATCTCCAGTGATCCTTTTAATTGTTTCCATACACTGCTCAGTCAGCTTTGATGTGTTTAGCTTTCAACCTCCTTCCTACCTGTCACCTGGAGGCCTGACATTGGACTCTTGAAGTCAGCTCTGCCCACAGATGCAGAGGCCTAGAACCTCTTAGGAGTTTATGTACCTCTGGGGTTATTTATGTACATAACAGGGGTCTGCTATGGACTGAATGCGTGTGTCATTCTCCATATGCCAAATTCATTTGTTGACATCCTAATCCCTGAGGTGATGTTATTGGGAGATGGGATGTCTGGGACGTGACAGGGTCATGAGGGTAGGGGTCCTCATGATGGGATTATTGCCCTTATGAAAAAGACCCTGGTGGTGCCTGGGTGGCTCAGTGGGTTAAAGCTTCTGCCTTTGGCTCAGGTCATGGTCCCAGAGTCCTGGGATTGAGCCCCACGTTGGGCTCTCTGCTCGGCGGGGAGCCTGCTTCCCCTTCTCTCTCTCTGCCTGCCTCTCTGCCTACTTGTGATCTCTGTCCATCAAATAAATAAATAAAATCTTTTAAAAAAAAAGACCCTGGAGAGTGTTCTTGTCCTTTCTACCATGTGAGGACACAAAGAAAAGATGGCCTCCTGTGAACCAGAAAGTGGGCCCTCGCCAGACAACACATCTGCTGGCACCTTCATCTGGGACTTCGAAGCCTCCCAAACTGTGAGAAATACATGTTCATTGTGTAAACCACCCGGTCTGTAGTATTTTTGTTATAGCAGCCTGAATGGAATAAGACACAATCCTCAGCCAACAGCAGCTGAAGGATGCACTAATATGAAAGCGTAGCCCCCTTGTCTCTAACTGGGACACACTCCCAGGCACTACACTGCAGTTGTCCCTTGGGATCCGGCTGTGGCTGTCTTCCTATGGATTTTGCCTGCATATGCAACCTTGCTTGCCTTTTCCCACATCTTTTTTTAAAATTTATTTTTATTTCTTTTCAGCGTAACAGTATTCATTGTTTTTGCACCACACCCAGTGCTCCATGCAATTTGTGCCCTCCCTAAAATCCACCACCAGGCTCCCCTACCCTCCCACCTCCCCCCCGCCCCTTCAAAACCCCTCAGGTTGTTTTTCAGAGTCCATAGTCTCTCATAGTTCACCTCCCCTTCCAATTTCCCACCTTTTTATCCTGATGTTCCCCTGCCCCCCTTTTCCACCTGTTTATCGCAAGAGCACTTCCTTCATAAATCAAATGCACAGGAATCCTTGTCATGGGGTATGGTTCTCAGAAATCCAACCCCCAATTGGCCCATCTATCACTAAGGATCATAGGAAGAGTAGCAGAGATGGATAGAGAGAGAGAGCAGGTGGTCAGTTATGCATCCTAATCTCCCTTCTCTAACCTTGGAGTTTAGGATAGGATGCTAGGATAGATACTGCCGAGTAGAGCTCTTCGCATCCATTGCAACCACTTTCTAGCTTACTTCCATGTACAGTCAAAGCTGGAAGTTTAAAAACGACATGTCTCAGATTTCCTTGCCTCTAGAGTTCTGCATGTGACCCAATTTCTTGAGCATCTTAGCAATGGAGGCAGCAACATGAGCTAATGGTTGCATGTGGGAAGAGTTGATTTTCTGTAAAGTACCAGACTGAGGCATTTGATATTCAGCTGGGTAGATTTTCTGGCACCCTGTGTCAAAGATCTCACTCATGGGTCTGTGGATAGGGTTGTATGTTTTATTTTCCCAGACTGTATTAACTCTTCATACTTTGATCCTGAGAGTATAACATCTATGTCCATCCTTTGGTCCTTTTAGAATGTCTACCTAATGTATTTTGAGGCATCTGGGTGGCTCAGTCAGTTAAGTGTCTGCCTTTGGCTCAGGTAATGATCTGGGGGTCCTGGGATTGAGTCCTACATCAGGCTCCACACTTGGCAGGGAGTCTGTTTCTCCCTCATCCTCTGCTGCTCTCCCTGTTTGTGTTCTCTTTCTCAAATAAATAAATCTTTATTTTAATGAAAACAGAATGTCTACCTAACATAGTTTAATACACATTTTGTGCAAAATTCATCCATGAATCTTTTTTCCCATTTGCCCCAGAAACAAGGGACAATGGAGTGATAAGAAAGAGAGAACTAGAGCTAGTAGTCCAAAGCTGTCCTTGGTTCTTAAATGGTGCTGGGAAATTTCTGCATGTCCCCAGTGGGTTGCCTGCAGTCTAACTGGATAGCATGGGAGAGTGGGTTGCTATGGCTCTTGAGTCTGTAATTTAATAACAATCACTGTGTGTCATAGGTTTTAAAAATGGCCACAAAATATTTCTTCCCCACTGTCATGACCTTTGGTAGTATGTTCTTATACTTGCTTTACCAGTGGGATGTGTGCAAACATTATGTAAACATTAGCTTGGAAAGCAATTGTGCAATGGAGTTTGCCCTCTTCTGCTTTTGGAACTTGGTTGTCACATGAAATGGTCCGGGCTACCCTGCTGGATAACAAGGGACCTGGGACTAGTCACCCCCCATAGCCTCTCCCTACCATGACAGTGGGGACTTCTGAGGCCACCTGCCCCCTGGCTGATCTGTCAGCTGACCACAGATGCACAAGTAAGCTTGGCTGAAATCCCTTGAGCCCAATCCAGACAAAGGACTGCCCAGCAGAACAGGGAGCTAAATGGTTGTTTTAAAACACACTGTTTTAGGGGGGTTTATTATGCAGTGAAAGCTGACACATATCAAGACTTCAGAGGTGCCTCAGGCACCATTGGGAAGTCAGATCAGTCAAAGTTGTCAGGAAGACAAGCCACAGATGGCATCGGCCCCCAATTCCAGCAGCAGCAGCTAGCAGGACATACAGGGATAGGCTCCGATCAGTGCCATCTTATGGACTCCATTTCTTCCCCCAGGGCCAGCAAGTAGAGGAGGCCCTATAGCTTCCTTAGCTATAATAGTAGATATAAAGGATATCTGAAATCTGGGCTCATCTGAATAAAACTCAGCCTAAATCATTAGACTTAATGGAATTTACCAGGTTGGACTAAAACTTAATTTTTACTCTAACTTGTGAGGTGAGGATGAAGATATACCAGTTAAATAAAATGAAGGAGTCATTGTAAGGTGACCCTCCATAGGCAATACAATTTTAAGATAAATTATTAATTTCAGTGTAATTTATGATCATGAAAATTAATGTGTCAATTAAACATTAATTAAAGAATGAAGAATGTTTAAACAGTCCATGGTACAGCATTTGATGAATTATTTTGCAAAACCATCCAGAATGTCATTTGTGAAGATTATGTAATAGCATAGAAAAATATTGCTCTGAAATATTAAATGCAATATCTGACATAATATTGTATATCTGGTATGACTTATAGATATGTTTGAATAAAAGGAGTCACCTTTGCAAGGAGAGTAGGCTAGGAGAAAGGATACATAATATTCAAGGTGACTGTATGTAATGGATAATGGGACTATATTTTCCAAAAGATCTTTGATAACAGGGAGTTGTGTTTGTGTTGTTGATTTTGAAAAATTTACACTGTACTACATGATTTTAAAAGTCTCTTCTAGGATCTAAGATTCAATAATTCTAAGAACTCAAAGCCATTCATTGACAAATGGCTTAACAACATGATACCTTGTGCAATAATTTAATTATTCTTGTTTATTATAGCAAGTATCTAATAAATATGAGTGGTTTCTTTGCAGTCAAGTAATTTGCTGTTGGTGTACCTGGGTGGCTCAGTGGGTTGGGCCTCTGCCTTCGGCTCAGGTCATGATCTCAGGGTCCTGGGATCAAGCCCCGCATCGGGATCTCTGCTCAGCAGGGAGCCTTCTTCCCTCTCTCTGCCTACTTGTGATCTCTGTCTAATAGGTAAATAAAATCTTTAAAAAAAATAATTTACTGTTGCCTAGAAGAATCTGCATTCTTACTATTACTTAGTATTACTCTTCCATTTCTTAGTCATAATTAATTAGCTATTAATTAATTAATAATTCCTGTCTGGTATTGTGGGATAGAAGTGAAGACTAAACAACGTTAAGACAAAATGAGAATATAGCACTTTCAGTGTCTCACACTTGCAGAACATATGTAGACCCACAACGGGGATAAGCATGTCTGGAGGGGAAAGTATCTTCTAGAAACCCAAGACAGAGAAAAGAAGCTTCAGGTTCCCAAGAAAGAAAGATTTGCTTTCAGCTGGTTGTTTTGTGGGCTTTGTGGCAGCTTTTTTGCTGCAAGAGAATTCTAAAAAACAATGCGGTACTGTAGGGCTGGACTTATTTCTTTCAATGTTTAAGAACGTAACATTTTTCTTGTTATTTATGAAACTTTAGGAAGACTGACATGGGAAATAGGGCCATAGAAGAAGCCAGGTCTTTTCCCTTATCTCACTAAGAATGGAAGTTCTCTTAGATATAAAGAGCTAGAAACTTAGGCGTAGCTATATAGAGAAATTCATAGGAGAGGAATATCCGTGTGTGTGTGTGTGTGTGTGTGTGTGAAACAACAGGATCATTTCTTCTCAAGTTCACAGCTGCTCAGACTGTGGCCCACAGACCTCTACTGGACTGTAAAAGATTTTTAGTCCCCAGTTATTTATTGTGCATGCACAGCCACTACAGGCACTTGGTGCTGGCTGGCCTTAACTGGTTTATGTGTTCTCAATGGTTCTTGGAAGTTAATGTGATCTCCTAAGCTTGTTAATTCAGGGGCGCTCTCTTACCCATCTTTGTATGCTGCCTCGGTTATTTCCCCCAAACTCCTGGAGTAATGTGCCAATACTTTGTGGCGTTCTGTGACCTCTACTTGGTGTGTTGTTTTCTGTTCGAGGGATGCACAAAGCACAGTGCAGGTGGCTCAGTGCTTTTTTTTCTTTAATGTCTAGATTTTCATGACAGCCACTTTTTCTCCTAATGACCCAAGAATCTTTCTGGTGGAGGGGTAAGTTCAAATGACAGCCCTCCTACTGTACTCCGGATCACCGCTGCCTCTCTGGGACTAAGGCATACATATCAGTTTTGGATCTTTATGATTGATATTAGGTTTCTATGGTCCCCAGCTGCTACAGCATTCAAGAATCATCTTCTGTAGCTGTGTTACCGTGGCACATTCACTGCCCTTCTTTCTATTTCTGAAAATGAGGTATTTTCCAGGAGCGTTATAGGCTCCTATGCAAATGAACTTCTGACCACGTGTTCCAACAATTAGCCAGACATGGCCAGCCAGATTTGTATCTCTGCTTGGTTTTTTTTTTTTTTTAAGATTTTTCTCTCTTCATTTATTTGAGAGGGAGAGCAGAGCGAGCGAGCGAGCGAACATGGAGGGGAAGTGCAGAGGGAGACAATGACACTGCTAGGTGTGTAGCACTTTACACCTTACAAAGGGAGATTTGGGAGTGGGTGGTAGTGGGGGAGGGACAGACTTTCGAGGAGCAGAATCTGATAGAGGTTGAAGAGATAAGAATGAGAGTAGATGCAGAGCATGCTGGTAAGAAATCCTGAACTCTGGCATTGCTATACATGGGAGACATTGGGGAAAGCAAGGGAGGAATTATCTCCATCATCCAGGTGGGGCTTGCCTTCCGTTCCTATGTCCCTTCTGTTATCAGGTTCCCCCAGAGCACTGCCCTGGGAAGTACAGGTGCCAGGGGTACGAGGCTGACCATTTCACTTTTAAAACCCATGAAGGGAAGGACTGCTCCTTAAATACGGTATGTTATTCCAACACAGGGAAAGTGAAATTTTTGTGGCCCGGGAGAAAAAGAAGTAAGAGGTTGTGAAAGAAGAGTGGACATAAGCAAAGAGCAACTAAAACTGGTAGCTTTTATTAAATGGCTCAGAGAGGTCACCAGATTACTTGCGTATCATACAGCTACTAGGAGCCGAAGCCAAAATGTGAGCCAAGGTGAGTTTGGTACCAAACCTGAAATTCATTCCACCATATGAACACTCTGCCTCACTTGACACTTAGGGCAGATAATATTTAGAGACAGGACCAAGAGAGCTAAGGCGTTTTACCTTCACTTCCTCATAGAAGGGGAGACTTCTAGAACATTTGTCTGTGTGTTTGCATTCCAAAACACAAAGACAACAGAAGCAGGGTTTTGGCTTTTGAGTGGAAAAACAAAGCCAGGTTTGTGGCTTAAGACAAAAGATTTAGATAATATTATCAGTAATAGCTTTTGTGGACTCATGACAAGGGAGATAAGATTGAAAGACAGGAAAGAGCTTGAACATCAGGGCATTTCCTGAAAAGAAGCCCTTTCCCTAACCATCCCTGCCCAAGTTAGGCCAAGCCCTTGTGGGAAGGGGAGACTTGAACCCTACAAAGCCTCTAAAGGATGTGTTAGTTTCAGACTGACAATCACATTCAAAAGATACTACTGGCTTCACACAGCCCCGGGTGTGCTTAGCTTTAACCAAGGATGCGGGGTAGGAAAAGCACACACAACGACAACGCAACAAAGGCCTTACAACTCCAGGAACAGCTTCCAATGTCTTTAATTACTCCACAAAGGGACTTGCAAGGTCACAAGGGACGAGGCTGAGTGTACCAGGATTACGTCAGATCAGGGAATAATCTGGGGTCTCGTTAGCATTTATAATTATCAGTATTATAAACCTTTCAGGAGTACGTGACTAGATTCCATTCTCCAGCGCTCCTTAATCTCATCAATCACAGATTACAGTAAACAAATAACAATCTCAATAACCAAATAACCAGGTATAGCCTGCTCACATAACAGGGCTCAGTACACAGCAATCTCAATAGGACCCTTGTTCACCTTGGATCTGGTATACTTCTACACATTCTGTGAGTTAATGTTGCAAGAGGCTAGGCCACGGGTCAAGTATTCAGGGGTCCCTGAGATGGGAAACTTTTATAATTCACCTATTAATGGTATATAGGCAGACGTGACTGAGACATTTCTATAGCATTCAAGAATCACCCATAGGTGATTCTAGTAGCCAAGAAGACTTGACAGAGAGTCAAGGCACTTGAAAAGACCTTGGCATTGGCGAAAGGAGATGTAGTAGTGACCTATGTTGACTGATGACCAAAGAGCCCGATGGAATGAAGAGGGGAATTAGAAGACGTCAGAATGGATAAATGATGATCATATATAAAGGTTGGTCCCCCCCCTTCATGCTAAGAATTATGAAAGCCCGTTGCCTAATCTATAGATGTAGCTCCAAGGGAAATCTTATGGTACCTAAGAATTAGTTTTAGCCCATCAACCAGCTTTAGCTGGTTGGTGGGTTGTGACAGATTGAAACTGTTGGCCTTAATTATGTACCCTCCATCTATCCATGACCTTTGCCATATAATTTGCAGGCTTTCACACAGAAGTCTGAGAGTGTACCTCCTCACACTCTGACCTGGGGCCTGGAAACATGACTTGCTTGGCCAATGGTGTATGGGTAAAAATGATAGTATGTGAGTTTCAAGCTTAGGTCTCGAAAGGTCTGAACATTTTCATGTGCCCTCTTGAGCCTCTACCAACACCATTAAAAGAGCTCAAGGGAGCTGCTGTTCCTTCTATCTGGACTCCAGAATGCACACACGTGAGGTAGAGCCACCCCAGCCATGCTCAGTCAGACCTACAGTTTCAAGGAAAGCCATCCACCCAAACCCTGTATAGATTAGCCTATAAAAAAATTCTCATCTTTGTATTCTGTTGAGATTTTGAATTTAATTCTTATGCTGAATTATTTGGGCAATAACTGACTGACATAAGTGCTTGAAAAACTGCATTCAGTTTCAGAAAACTAAGGTTAAAGTTTTAGTACATAGGACTTTTTGTGGACTGAGATTTACACCTGACATTTCAAAGTTTTAGGGAAGTAAAAGGAAGTGGCACATGAAAAAATGTCTAACGTTACCAGCTATTAGGAAAATGCAAATTAAAACCACAAAGGGATATCATGATATATCTATTGGAATGGCTAAAATCAAAAAAATAATGGCAATACCAAATGCTGGTGAAGACACAGAGAAACTGGATCATTCATAATTAATGATAGAAATGTAAAATGATACAGCCACTCTGGGAAACAGCTTGACAATTTCTTTGATAACTGAAACTATACCTACCATATGTATTAGTTGGCTTGGGCTGCCATAACAAAATATCCGAGGCTGGGTGACTTAAACAAAAGAAACTTATTTTTCCACAGTTCTGGAACCCAGGAGTACAAGATCAAGGTTCTGGCCCACACGGTTTCTGGTGATAGCTCTCTTCCTGGTCTACTGATGGCCACCTTCTCAATATTTCCTCATATGGCTTTTTCTCAGTACATGCACATGAAAAGAGACAGAGAGAGCTAACTAGCTCTCTGGTGTCTTCTTATAAGGATATTAGTCTTACAGTTATTGGGGCCCCACCCTTATGACCTCGTTTAACCTTAATCACTTCCTTACTCCAAATACAGCTACACTGGGAGTTATGGCTTCGACATAGGAATATTTGGGGGAGAGACGCAAATAGTCCCTAACATCATATAACCTAGCAATTCATTCCACAGATAAGAAAACACACACAAAAACCTGTAACCAAACTAGGCATAATCCAGATGTCATTCAATGGGCGAATGTAAATAAACTCTTACACGAACAATGGAATACTGCTGATCGATAAACAGGAATGAACTACTGATGCACACAATGACTTATATGAACCTCAAAGAAACTATGCAGATTGAAAAAAAAAACAAGTGCAAAGTTTATTGTATGATTATGTCGTATTAGGTTGTCAAAGTAACAAAATTGCAGAAACTGAGAAAAATGGGTGGTTTCCAGTAATCAGGAATGGGGAGAGCAAGGGAGGGGAGGCATGTCTATAAAGGTGGTAGCAGGAAGGAGCCTTTTGATGATGGAAAATCTCTGTATTCTGATTGTGGTGATGGATACACAATTCTAAACATACGATAAAAATGCACAGAACCATACACACAGATGCAAGCATGCACACACTACACACAAAAAGAATGCATGTAAAACTGATGAAATCTCAATAAATTCTGTGCATTGTATCAGTGTCAACTTTCTGGTTTTGATATTGTACTATAGTTATACCACCTGTTGTTACTGGGATGAAGGGTACACAGAAGCCCCCTGTACATTTTTGGCAATTTCCTAGGAATCTATAAATATTTCACAATCAACAACTTAAAAGAGTTGCACAAATTATGACTAGAGAGAAAATACCAAATGAAACAAGTTGTATAAAATGGTAAGGATAGGGGCACCTGGGTGACACAGTCAGATTGGTGTCCCACTCTTGGTTTTGGCTCATGATCTCAGAGTCATGGGATCGAGCCCCGTGTTGGGCTCCATTTCTTTGGTCCCCTGGGCTTTTTTTCAAATTGGATATTATTATTATTATAAAATTATTACTTTAATTGAATCAAAATATACCTTTCTGTTATCTCTAGCTTTTGTAGATGTTCAAACATAAATCACATTTGAGTTTTTTAAATACATTCCTTTTCTTGATTATGGTCATGATTTCTTGGTAGTGTGTTAAAACTGATTACATTGTATATTTTAAATATGCACAATTTATAAAATGACTATTGTACCTAATAAACACAGTTTTAAAAAAGGAAATATGGGGGAACCTATAAAGTATAAAAAGAACTCCTCTTTTATTAAGTTTTAAATGTTTTTGTTAAATTTTATTTTTTAAGTAACTTCTGTGCCTAATGTGGGGCTCAAACTTACAACCCCAAGATCAAGAGTTGCATGCTCTACCAATTGAGCCAGCTAGGTGCCCCTAACATTTTTATATATTTAATTCCAGCATATTAATGTACAGTACTATATTAGTTTCAGGTGTACAATATAGTGGTTCAACAATCCCATACATCACCCGGTGCTCATCACGACAAGCACACTCCTTATTAATCCACATCACCTCTTTAACCCATCCTCCACCCACTTTCCCATTGGTAACCATCACTGTGTTCTCTATCATTAAGAATCTCTTTCTTGAGGAACCTGGGTGGCTCAGTCATTAAGCGTCTGCCTTTGGCTCAGGTCATGTTGCCAGGGTCCTGGGATCAAGCTCTGCACCAAGCCCCGCATCCAGCTCCCTGCTCGGTGAAATGCCTGCTTCTCCCTCTCCCACTCCCCCTGCTTGTGTTCCCTCTCTCTCTCTCTTTCTCTCTGTGAAATAAACAAATAAAATCTTAAAAAAAAATCTGTTTCTTGGTTTGCCTCTCTTCCCCCTTTTTTTTCCTTAAATTCCAAATATGAATGAAATCATATGACATTTATCTTTCTCTGACTTATTATGCCTAGTATTATACTCTCTAGCTCCATCCATGTCATTTCAAATGGCAAGATTGCATTCATTTTCATGGCTGAATTAGGCACACACACACACACACACACACATCACATTTTCTTTATCCATTCACCAATGAATGGACATGTGGGTTGCTTCCATATCTCGACTTCTGTAAATAATGCTGCTAAACATAGTGGAGAATGTATCCCTGTGAATTAGTGTTTTTGTATTCTTTGGGTAAATACCCAGTAGTGTGATTACTTGATCATTGGCTAGGTTTTTTTTTTCTTTTTCTTTTCTGAGGAAACTCCCTACTATATTTCAGAGTAGCTGCACCAATTTGCACTCCCACCAATAGCAATAGAGCACGAGGGTTCTTTTTTCTCCACATCCTTGCCAACACTTGTTGTTTCTTAAGTTTTTCATTTTGGCCATTCTGACAGGAATGAGGTAATATCTTATTGCAGTTTTGATTTGCACTTTCCTGATGGTTGGTGACGATGGATTGCATGACTTCTCTTTTTTTAAATTTATTTTTATTTCTTTTCAGCATAATAGTATTCATTGTTTTTGCACCACACCCAGTGCTCCATGCAATACGTGCCCTCCCTAAAACCCACCACCAGGCTCCCCTACCCTCCCACCCCCCACCCCTTCAAAACCCCTCAGGTTGATTATCAGAGTCCATAGTCTCTCATGGTTCACCTCCCCTTCTAATTTCCCTCAAATACCTTCTCCTCTCCATCTCCCCATGTCCTCCATGTTATTTGTTATGCTCCACAAATAAGTGAAACCATATGATAATTGACTCTCTCTGCTTGACTTATTTCACTCAGCATAATCTCTTCCAGTCCCGTCCATGTTGCTACAAAAGTTGGGTATTCATCCTTTCTGATGGAGGCATAATACTCCATAGTGTAT
>PISX010013137.1:0-57927 GCA_004024625.1 Mellivora capensis | reverse complement strand
GTGGACTCTGAAAAACAACCTGGGGGTTTTGAAGGGGCGGGTGGTGGGAGGTTGGGGGAGCCAGGTGGTGGGTATTATGGAGGGCATGCATTGCATGGAGCACTGGGTGTGGTGTAAAACTATGAATTCTGTTACGCTGAAAAGAAATGAAATTTTAAAAATGGGAAAAAAATGAAGCATAAGCAGCAGATAGGTGGACACATGGGTCATCCCACAGCAGTCTCCTTCTAGAGCCTTTCTTGACTGATCCCTGTCCAGCGCCGAGAGAAGCTTTGAGCAGCAAGCTCCCCACAACAGGAGAGGGTGTCCATTGCCTGGCTCTGAGCTATTTCCTCAAGGACTTTGGACAAGAATTAGTCTTTGGTTTTAGTATCAGAAATAATATTCTGGTGTTTTGTTTTGTTTTTGCTCCTCCCCAAAGGCCACTTGAGACAGTCATGTTTCTCTCATGGTGATGGCTGCATTCATGGCTCCCCAGCCGCATGTAGGACTTGGCCTGGGACTTACCCCAGCTCTGGGCTCCACGGTGGTACTTCCTTCCCTCCGGCCCTTCTGTTCAGTTTACCCTGTTATATTGTTGCATCTTACAGGTTGCTTTAAGTCCTTTTCTGTATAAGGTGGGATCAAGCAATGAGCACAGCCTCAGTACCCGTGTCCTGGATTTTGTATAGGGAAGAGGCAGCTATTCCTCAAAGTTCATCATTTATCCCCTGGGGCACCTCCTGTGGTCTCCAATGCAGCCTGGGGGATTTGAGTGTATATTCTTTTTTTTTAAAAAAAGATTTTATTTATTTACTTGACAGAGAGAGATCACAGTAGACAGAGAGGCAGGCAGAGAGAGAGAGAGGGAAGCAGGCTCCCTGCCGAGCAGAGAGCCCGATGCGGGACTCGATCCCAGGACCCTGAGATCATGTCCTGAGCCGAAGGCAGCGGCTTAACCCACTGAGCCACCCAGGCGCCCCTTGAGTATATATTCTATATGCATTTGCTCCATACTTACCACGTGCCATGAGCCATAGATGAAGTGGTGTTGGCACTTGAGACATCTTGAGAGCAGAGGCAGGCACTCAGCCACTAAGACAACTTCATCTGTTTGGCCCACCCCCAGCAAATGTCTATCTGGTCTATCTGAGCCATTGGCTGGCCTGCCTGGAGGACCTGTGTGTGTACCCAGCCACTTTGCAAGGGCTGTGGGGTATTGAGGAACCCTGCTGCCGTGCACGGAACAGGCAGGAGAGTAGGAGAGTAAGTTAGACGCCAGAGCTGTGGTCCTCCTGGGAGCATCTCTCTCCTTGTTCCAGCTGGATGACACTTGCCCTCCTGCCTGGGGACATCTGGAAGGCCCCTTCTTGGGCTACTGATTCCTTTACTGCACCTACCCTACCTACCTACCTACCTACCCTAGAGAGAGGGGTCTCTTGGGGGTTGGAGCAATGCCAAGGCTGTCCCCCAGCCCTCCTTCCCAAGGCACTGAGCACCCCCCCCCTCCAACAGCCCCGCCACAGAGCAGTCTCCAGCCTGGCCCCTGGGACCTGCAGATCCTTCCTCGATCCTGCCTGGCCTGGGAGAGTCCCCCTGGCTGGCTCATTGTCCCACCCCTGCTACTTTTCCTCTGCCGCATTGTTCCCGTTATCAGCATCCTCCACGCTCAGCGGCTGCACAGGAAAGCGTGACTGCCGCTGGGGCTGCTGCGGAGGCCGGCCGTCGGGGCCCAGGTGTCCTGCTGGTGGGGGCTGCCACACAGGCGGGTCTCCCCAGGGCCGGTCCCAGAGTTCTGACCTCTGCAGCATGCTGGAGTACATGGGACATGGCTCTGCTCTCTTTGGGTATCTTGGTCCTCTGTGGTTGAGGTGGGGATAGGAGATCCTGGGTCCAGCTGTGAGATCAAGAGGTGCATGCAGTCTCTCCACATCTTTCTATCAAGATCAATGCCCTGCAACCGTCAGAAGCTCTGTCTCTGTTGCCTTCTCTGCTAAACGCAAACCTGACTGTGTTGTTGACAGGATCAGCTAAGGCCCAGGAAATGAGAGCGTGAAGGCACTTTTTTGCCCACAGTTCCTGGGCCCTTTCTGTAGTGAGGGGTTTAGATTAGAGCTGGCTTAATAGAGCCATTCCTACCCAGAGTTTTGGGGGAGGCGGGGCTGGGGAAAAGGAGAAGAAAGCCTACTTTGGGTCTGCAGTGGGCTAGAATATTCTAGGCATCTCAGGAAAGCTGGACAGTACCAATTCAGCACGTAAAAAGACTAGACTCCCAACTCAATTTGAATTTCAGATAAACAAAAATGATTTGTAAAACATAAGTATGTCCCATGCAAGATTTGTGACATAATTATACTAAGCAAATTCTTCTTCGTCGTCTTTTTTTTTTTTTAATCTGAAATTCAAAGCGACTTGGATGTCTTGTATTTTATCTGGTGTTACTTTAAATCTCCTTGTGGGGTCTAGAATGCTAAAGGTCAGTCTTTCAGATGTTTAGGCAGGACTGGAAAGATGGGGGTTGCAAGTCTTTCTAGATCTGTCTCATTCACTAAAATTTTTCTGGAGCATCTTTTCCAGAGACCTGCAGGGTGCAGGTAGCTTTCCAGGACACAGGAGCCTCCAAGTCTAAGGCCCCCAGAACAGCCCAGGTCAGATATTTGGCCCAGGGCTCTCTGCAACCTCCTCAGGTGGGTCCACCTCACCAGGGGTGTGGGTGTCCAAGAGGAAGTCTGCAGAACTGACCTGGTAATGGAGGTGGATCAAGAGAAGACCCCTAGCTATGGAGCCTACTTTTATTCTTACCACCAAGGATGTCCCGCCCTCTGCTGGCAAATGCAGATATGACAGGATTTTCTCCTTCAGGATTTGTGGGAGAATTACCAGAGAAGCCACATTTACAGCTTATCTTCAGTTCTTTATCTGCTCCAGGAGAATCTGAATTGTGACTTTTCTGTGAAGAAAAATCACCCTCATGAATCTTGGTTATTGAAAAAAAAAAAAACATTTTTCTCCACTCTAGCCAAACAATAACTTGGAGAAAAGAAACTATGAAGTGTACTAATTTTGCCTCCCAGAAGGGGTGAATTTGGAAAATTCTACAAAGAAAAAAGTAACACAATAGTCTGTGGAGTAATGTCTCTCGGTTTCACTAACAGCAGTGGAAACAGGAGGATGGATGACCACACCGAGCTGCCTCGTATCTCCTCTTGACCCAGATGGCCAAGCCAGGATGCCAGTATCCCACTCACTGCGCCACAAACCCAGTTCTGGAGCCATTGGCTTGTGTAGTTCATGATTTGCTGTTCCCTTCTATTGGCATGGATAATTAGATGCTTCCTGTGATAACCCTTCTGTTTTAGCTCAAGACACTTCCGAGTGACCAGAAATCTCAGGACAAAATTCCCTATGATACTCAACAGGCCAGCAACACAATTCCTACTGACAACAGCCAATGGAAGGGTCTATGAACTCCAGACAACGAATAGTTTTACTTCATGTATGGAATACAGGAAATAGACCTTTTTCACCATCAAGATATTTATAATCTGAATGGAATGGCATAGTTATTAAGTGTGAGCTAATACAGCTGCAAGGATTGGCTACCTGTAAACAGGGCAACCCCAGGTTTTGTGGGTTTCTCTTCAAGAAATAGAAGACTGTGAGTGCATAACGAGGCTCAAAAGTGAGTATTTATTTAGAATAAGTAAATGAATCACAGAAAATTGTTTTTTAAAAAATAAACTTTGTTTATTAGAGCAATTTTAGATTCACAGTAAAACAGAGCAAAAACTATAGAGATTTCCAATGTCTTCCCTGCCCCCACACATGCACAGCCTCCCTCCCCCACTCTCAACAACTCCTTTAGAGTGGTACATTGTTAAAATCAACCAACTTGCACAGACACATCATAATTCCCCCAAGTCCATAGTTTTATACCCGGGTTCACTCTTGGCATTGTACATTGTGTGGATTTGGAGAAATGTATAGTGACATGCATCTACTGTTACAGTTACCATAGTTTCATTGTCCTGAAAATCCTGTGTTTCACCTACCCAACCCTTTCTACCCTGGAACCCCTGGAAACCACTGATCTTTTTACTTTCTCAGTAATTTTGTCCAAATAGCATATTTATAAAAGGAAAAAAAAAACCTCAACAAGTATCACAAAATCAGAAAAATAATCCGTACAAGCTTCTGGCTCTGTGTATTTCAAATCTTGGGTGCCCTCTGCTTGGTACACATTTCCAGTGCTGGGAGCCCTGAGACACGTGCTCACTGAAGACCTCTGGCTTTCCGCCTTCATCTCATGGTGCTGTTGGGTCCCTGGTGTGTGACTGGAAGCCGTTTCCACACCTGGAAGGTTAGCAACGATTAACTACCCAAAAGTACATATACACGTGGCGAGTATGATGGAGGGGAAGTCAGAGTGGAATAAACAACAGCCTTAACCAACCTGTGACTAAAATATTTCGCTTTCGCAAATCTCATAAAATGCATGACTGTGTTAAAGTTTTTGGCAAGAACGGGGGATCCCGAGGCTTAACCTTATGTGACCAAGGCCAAATCTCAATACAAATAAAGTTAATATTTTCTACAGAAACACAGCTAATAGATATTTAGAGAATAACACTATAGATGTCTGGTTATTTCCAGTGTTCTAAGTGTCTTGGGAGCGTTTTTTCCAGGAAGCGTAGTCCTATAAGAGTGATTCTGATTTTTGCATGTTTTACAGAAACTAGGCTTCTGACATTTAATCGCAGTAAATAATCAAATGCTCTTCATTTATGGTTTATGAGATATAGCTTTATCCCAAACTCTCAGTCAATATTAGATTCAATCTGCCAATGTTCAAATTAGGCCCAAATTGCGCTGCTCCAAACCCTACCCAGTGTCCCATTCCAAGGATGTTAACATGGTAGCAAACACTGGCTAAATGAGAATAATAGAGGGAAGGCATCTTGGGGAAATGATTCGATCTGCTTCAATATGAACACAAGGTTCAAAGTCGGTGAAACAGAACAAGAGGAAATGTAACACAATGGGTGCAGGCTGGTTTAAGGGTTGCTTGAAAAGGAGGACTGCTACAACAGGACTGAGCTTCCGAGTAAGCCAAGGAGCTCTTTGTGAACTTATGACCTTCTCATCTATTGGGCTGGTTTGGACCTGGATTGGAGGAGACAAGAGAACCTGTTAGATGACCACTTTCAGGGCATAAGAATTCTAAGTTTGTCTTGTTTGGACAAGTTCATGATTGGATTTTAGGTAAACAATGCCCTCTACTGCTAAACAGCTCTCATGACAGCTCTCTGTGACAGCTTTCCCAAGGAGGCTCTGTCTCCAGGAACCCCCAAAGAGGAGAGGAGCAAGGTGGAAACGATGTTTGATCCATAGGACACCAGGAGCCTTCAACAAAACAGAGGTTTCTGGGTTTCTGTCTCAGGTTTAGATTCAAACATCCAGTTGAGGTTGGACTACAGGGCCGCTAGAATTCTATCAGCACCAAGATATAAGAATATTCACAATTGTTTGAATAATTAAAAAAAATAAGCAAACACTTTTTCTTCTTCTTTGGATCAGATGGATTGGTTGATGTTTATATCTCACTAGATCAGTTCTTTGCAAGTAGAACAGAAGGCTTTGGGACATTCAGATCTCATTCTAGGAATCAAGAGTTAAGCACTTCTCTCCTCCCCATTCCCCTGCCCTATCCTCACCGCTGGGACCCAATTTTATTTAATTTAAGAGTGGTTAAAATCACTTACTCTCATGTTTTATGTAACTTGAAATATCTCCCCAGGAAACCCGAGTTTCCTTCTTCTCTTTCTTCTTCCTCCTCCACATCTTCCTCCTTCT
The DNA here is from genome assembly GCA_004024625.1 of Mellivora capensis. NCBI lineage: Eukaryota > Metazoa > Chordata > Mammalia > Carnivora > Mustelidae > Mellivora > Mellivora capensis. The sequence goes on along the minus strand of PISX010013137.1, from coordinate 52,095 downwards.
CTTTCTCCTTCTCCTGCATTTTCTTCTAAAGACATTTGGAAGCTAAAACGTATGTAGTACGTTGTCTCAATCATTGGAGACAAAGCCCTGTGTCCACATTCTTTTGGTACCTTGGCTTTCTGGGTTGAGTGACTGCCACTCCTTCTTACCTAGCTTTTGAAGGGAATGCTCACTCTCTCTCTGCTGCCCCTCAACTGTGGGCTGGGGGAGTGGGGCATCCTTCCCTGACACTCTGCCATTAACTAGCCACTTGACCTCAAGCATTTGACTTTCTTAACTTCATTCTTCTCTGCTATAAAGAATGAATTGAACTAGGTCGTGTCTACAATATCTGCCAGCTCCCTCTGAGACCCAATAATCCCGCTTCGTTGTCTCTCAAGCTTCTGCCAGGCTCCTTCTGGGTAGACTAGTTACACTCTACTGGTGAAGCAAAGAAAGGGTCCTGGAAGGTAGACTATGTAACCTGAAGTACTTACTATTCTCTTGGCAGTTGGTACATACACTTAACCATTATGGATGATTTGACAGCTGTTTCATTAGCTTCATTGGTTACATCAGACAAAATACCTAAAATCATCTGTTTATGAGATTTATAAAGTTTAAAGATACTGTAAGGGATCCAGTCTCATTCTCCATCTAGAACTGCATCCCAAGGAACTGCAAACTCAAAAAGTCCTTGAAAGGTCAAGTTAGCAGGTGTATCCCCCCAGGTACTAGGCTGAGGAGACCTGTGCCCTCTGGAACTGTCCAGGCACGCTCTAAACTCCTGATTCTCTAATGCACCAAGTCTCTGTTCTGAAGGAGGCATCTCTCCATGAGCTCTAGACTCTTCCAAACGCAGTCCATCTGATTTCTTCTCTAAGCTCCTTGGCAGGTGAGATGGGAGGGGAAGACCTGATAAAATAAAAAATGAATCCATGATTTTTAACTAGATGCCTGGGGCATCGGGGCAGGAGGGGGGAGTTCTTGAAAACTCCCAAAGGCATGGGAACCACTCAGAAGATAATAAATAATAGTGACAGACAGAAACAAGGACCAAATGTCTCCCTTTTGATCTTCCATTTCCTCCATAGGGGTCTTGGCGCCTGGGTTCAACGCCGACTTGAGTGTTTTGTTCTACTGTTTGTGCCTTGGTATGAAAACACAAACGCCAACTTCCTTCTGAATGCAAGGCACCTTGAGGAGAACCAGGAGAAACTCCACAGGAACAGGGTCCTGATTGTGGTTCCCCACACCCCGACTTTAGTAGGTCTACGTCTGGGGAATCTTCATATCCTAATCTATGCTGAGGTTCAGGTGGAAAGTGAAAAGCCAGGCTTAATATCCTGTGCAAACATACACACACACACACACACACACACACGCACACACACACACCCCTCACTCTGACTGTAAATACAGGATTCAGCCTATAAAAGAAACAATAAGAACTAGATTCAATGAGGTTTCCCCGGGCAAATGGAGTGTTTAGGCTTTTGCTGGGATTCTATTGTGTAGACTGGAGTTTCTTAACACAGTAAGACAGCAAGCAGCTTCCTGTTATGGAAACAGCCAAACCCTAACATTCAGAAAGTCAATCTATACAGCAACTGGATAAACAACCAAGATAATGATCAGCCATAATGGGCACAATAGCCAAAATGGGATTGCTTGGAGAAAAGGGGCTGGCGTAGGCCCAAGCAATGCAGATGAATACAAGCCATCTCCTGCTTAACAATCCCCATTCATTGTGTCCTGGGCTTGTGCACACCACCCCATACACGGCGGCTGGGAGTGTGCAGGTACAGATCTTAGTGCTATTTATAGGTGGCTTGCTGGGAGCCATGTGTCTGGTTCCCTGGCTGACCTTCCGGAGACCTGGGGCACCGTGCTAGGACAGGTGTCCCATCTCTGTCAGCACTGGGATTGGTGTCATATTCCAGGTCTTGTCACTCATAAAGTGACCTCCTCCAAGCCAGTCCTGGAATCTGGGTCTTAGTTTCCCCATCTGCATAAGGCCATCCTAATAATGGATTCTGGCTGCTCTCTTTCCTCTGGAGGCTACATATGTGACAGTGTCTTTGGTTGCAGAAGAAGGGGCAGCAGAAATGGTATTGCTTTATAAAGTATCTGAGAGCTCGGCCTGGCCCTTTAGCGGTTGCAGGACTGTGTGCAGTGGGACGTATCTTCTGCTCTCCAAACTGCTCTATTACTGAGGAATCCAGGCCTTTCCATCAACCCTTACTCAACACATGCTTATGTTACCTTGCCCTGGGCATCATACAATTAGCATAATGATTCAGTCCCTTGAACTAGGGGGACAGGATGATAATCACCCCATGTATTCTGTCCTGCAGGGTCCTGAAAGGTCTTGTTGACTCCCAAATCTTTCTCACCCAACTGCTTTCTGAAAGGAAGTACCCACCATTTTACTCACTTCTTTGGGTTAAACTAAAAGTTGAGGTACATTGCTAGTGGGGATACTATATCAGGAAGTTCCGTGGCAGTGGGGACATATCCTGTCAAGGAGATGTGAGGCCATTGGAGTACCCCACAGCTTTTTGTGTGCCTGAATCTCTTTGTCTGGGAAGGGAGAGCAGGTCAGACAGGCCTGGGAGGTCAGAGAGTGGTTTGAAGCACTGTAAGGGCCCAGGTAGGAGATTCTAATGTCAGGAGGTGCAGAGAATGTTAGCCTAGGATGATGGGACTCTTGGAATTTTTCAGTGGGACAGAGGGTAGGATAAAAACTGATTAGTAAATTCTGAGATCTAAGAGCAAAGGCATTGTATTGTACTTACGGTTATGAGGGGCAGGAATTTATTTTTCAGAGGTGGCAAGGATCTTAGAGATCATCCCAGAGGGAGGCCATGACTCACCCAGGTTGCAGAACAGGTGAAATCAAGAGTGAGAAACTCAGCTTCCCAAGTCCATCCTTTCCATCATACCTCACTGCCTCTTCCCATAAAGACTGCTATGGTGACAGATGCCTATGAGCCTATGGCTTTTGAAGTCCGATGGGGGAGGCCTGACCAAGGGCTCTGCTCAGCAGTCTCTGCATCAGGGGTCTCCCACTCCCCTGGCACTATCTACCTCTAAGCAGGCAATAGGGGAGCCAGGGTTCCTGGCCGCTCTCTCCCATCCCTGCCTAAGAGCGAGGAGATCAAGGCCTGACAGGGACCAGAAGCCCCTGACCTGCTGACCACAGCATTCCTGGCAGGTCTCCCTTCCCTACACCTAGGGAGAGTGGGGAGACAACAGCCAAGGCCAACAGATGACCACTTTGAGCAAGAGAGTCTTCAAGACAAGTAATCAATTCCCCAACAAGCAAAATAGTTCCCATTTTTACAACTGTGGACCTGGTGGTGAGTCCTGAGCTCAGAATTCCTTCAGGCCCTTTGACTTCAAATCCAATGCTTGTTTCACTAAATCTCCCTGGCCCTAAATCTACAAAGCTTCTGCTTAAGCACTACATGACATCCCCAGTGATGCAGGGATGAGTGTTTATTTGTTTACCTATATTTATTACAACTAGTAACTTTCAACTTAGATACCATTGCTCAACTACTGTGGATTCAGACTGAAATCTGTGGTCCTATTACTCTAAAGTCCTTCAGAGTAAAATAAAAGTCTGTGCTGCCTCCATTACCCAAACAAGATGAATTTGGCCTGACCTACTGTGGTTCACATTTTTCCATGGTGGAGAAACCAGTTGCCTTCAATTATATAGAATAATAAAGATGTGGCCTTAGCAAGGAGCTGGGGGCGGGGGGAGGAAGCCCCTCTGTCCATACCTCCCTCCACCTAAGCAGGTTTTTTGCTGGACCCTGGCTTCAGACCTCTTACTGACCACCATCAGCTCCGTGACTGGGAAGACAGAGCAAGCAGCTTTTGCTGTAGAACTGGGTGTCATAGTCTTATTCTTTCCTTATAGGGCTTCTAGCTGGGACAAGGCCTGGACCCCACAGCTGTGTACTCCTCCTTACTCTCACTGATCACAGATCTTGGATTACAGTTTTTTGTTAAATATTTAAATTCAAGGGTGCCTAGGTGGCTCAGTCGGTTAAGAGTCTGCCTTCTGTTCAGGTCATGATCTCAGGATCCTGGGATGAAACCCTGTATCAGGATCCCTGCCTAATAGGACCTGCCTAACTAGGACCCTGCTTCTCCCTCTCCCTCTGCCTGCCATTCCCCCTGCTTCTGCTCTCTCCCTCTCTCTGTCAAATAAATAAATAAATTAAATCTTTAAAAAAAATAAATAAATCCAGTGCCTCCTATGACAGCCACCTAAATGTGTTCATGTGCTTCTTATAACAGCTCTGAGAAGGTATTATTATTATTATTATTATTATTATTATTTAGAACAGCAAGTTAAAGCTCATAAAGGGTTCCTTTTGCATGCTGATTCCATAGCTAAGCAGTGACCATAAAAGAAGATGTACTCTGAATTGTTGGACTCCAGGTTTGGTGCTCTTTCTAGCACACTATATGTCCCCATCCCATGGCCTTCAGCCATCCTGGCCTTGACCCAAGGAAGCCCCCAGCCCTTCCAGCTCAATCAGACCTCTGGCCTTGTCCTTCTCCTGCTCTGATGGCCTTTGGTACATACCTCTCAGAATAACCAGATTGCATATTTCCACCTGGGCTGAAAAGACTTCACTTGTCCACTCCTTGTAACCATTCTTTACACAATCTCAGGGGTACAACTTCCAGTGACTTCATCTGGCCTTCTCTGCTCTTCTTGGTATCAATCATGTGGTAGGAGTAATGAAAACAAAATCCCAGTCAGCCAAGCTCATGTCCAAGCTACACATACCTGTAGAGAGACATGAAAGAACATGAGACAACCCCAGGGTCCTTATTCACTCTGCTAAGAGTGGATCCCCCATTGTAGGTGCTGCAAGTGAGATCTCCATCTTCCCAGGAAACCAGTATCATGAGCTCACTTCTAACACAGGCCAAGAGATGCAATGCAGGTGGCCTCATTGTTCTGCAGAGCTTCCATGGTCTCTTTTTGCCTTCAGAGAAGAGTCCCACCTTTAGAAAAGGCCTCCATGATTTGGTCCCCCTATGTCCTGTGACCAGCAGAGCTGTTGTCCCCCTCGCTCATCTGCATCTGTTCCCTCATGGACTCTCCCTTCCTCCTCCATTTCTCTAAACCTTACCTGTCCTTCCAGGCCCAATTCAAATGATGACTTCTTTGCAAAGCCTTTCCTAATGACCCTATTTCACAAATGAGGAAATGGGGTCAGTAGAATTAAATAACATACCCAAGTTTACACAGCCAGCAAATGGGGAAATACAGATTTTAAGCTAGGCCTGTCAGAATCCAAAATCAAGGATCATTTCAATGAACCCTAAACTCCCTGGGAAGAACACATAGGATGACATACTTAGTGCACTGCAAGGATGGGGTATCAAAGCTTTATAGGTTCTGAAAGAAACCTTTATAGGTTCCCAGAAAGCAGGAAGGACAGGATGAGGATAGGGCCATGCCCATGTTGGGTGTTCAGGCAGTCCCCTTGACAGAGACCACAATATTGATGACACTAGCTGCCATTTATTGAGATTCAACTCTGTATGGTGATCTCTGTTAACTTTAAATATGGCACTCCATTTAATTCTTATCTCTGCACAAGCCAGGTATTATTATACCATTTTCACAAGAAGACTCTGTGTTTAGAAAGCCCACCTAAGCTAGGCATTTTCCCCACTAGTTTTTGTAACACCTGTGTGAGATATGGATGGTTACTTTTATGTTACAGTTGGCATAATTGGGGCTCAGAGAATTCCCAGCCATTGGCCATTGCTCATGGCAGGGAAGAGTGAGAGCCCAGGCCTGATAACTGTTCCACTGGAAAACTGCGATCACTTTGCCCCTGCCGATGGAAGATAAGATGAAAACTTTCCAGGCAGGAGCCCTGCAATGACTGGATACGCATCAGTAACTATGGATTTGTCTGACTTGAGTGGGATTCCCACTACTTAATGGAGTAGAGGAAGGAGGATTTGGTGAGAATGGGTACAGTGCCCATTCAGAGAATGGAGAGTTCTGGAGGAAGATCCCATGAGAAGTAGCAGGTAAACACGAGTATGTGGGCCCAGGGCCCCAGGCTCTAATGCTTGGGGATACAGAGAAGGCTGGAGGAGGCTGGTGGAGAGGGGTACATTCCCTCAGCTGGGAACTTTCACCAAGTTTTGCTCTCAAGCTTGGCATGTAAAACTTGGGGTCTTGACTGGACACCAGCAATCAATCTCCAACCTCTACTTCCTGGAAAGCAAAGACAAAGACTCCTGGAAAAAGAAGGGTAGTCTTCTCTTTGCACCTTCCCTAGAGCAAGCTTAGCTATGCCTTAGGCCTGCAAGAAAGTGGAAATTTTGTTGTCAAGGGAACGAGGCTTAGTCTGGGGCCAATTGAGGACCCCCTGCATAAGGAACCTATTAGGTAGGAGGGGTACAAATACAGGAAGCAGATAATTTGGTTCAATTCAACTCACACACAATTCCATACTGAGCCTGCTTTAGAAACCATGGTGGTTGGGAAATAAGAGACACCCAGAACCAGCCTTGGGGTGTCAACTTTCAGGAAGGGTCAGTGAGCCGCCACAGCTGGACTCAGTTGAATAAAATAATAAAACAATAAAATAGTAAAATAAAATAAAATCTATCAAGTACTCCACATATGTGTGGTAAAAAATATTTACTGAACTAGATTCCTAAGTAGAGAGGAAAACAAGGCGTTATTCCCATAACTCAAATTCAGGGCATCAATGGTATATATTAAGCCCTAAGGGTAGTGCAACCTCCTTGACTCTTTTGGGCTCAAAAGAGCTGAGGAAGCCTCCAGGCATCTGACTTGGGTTTGTCACCACTATCAGAGATAATGAAACAAGTCACATGATGTATGAGGTGGATAACCAACTAGAAATCTCAAGATCTAGGATGGGTTCTTGCCTCTGTTAATAGCTGTGTGTCATGGGCAAGTAACTTAAACTCCCTGGGCCTCCATTTCTGTTAACTATAACTTAAGGATAATGCTAATGATAACAAGGGTTTATTTATTTGCTTTCCAACTCATATATTGAGTGCTAACTGGTACCTTTCTGGGCTCTGGAAACAGCAGCAGACATGACAAAAAGAGCCCGCAGTCATAGAGTTTTCTGTCTGATGAGAAGTAGCAGAAAGTGAAACTGAGGAAATAATAAACAAGATCCCTTCAGGTGGTGATAACTTGATAACTGTTATGGAGAACATGAACAAGGTACAGAAGAGGTACAGAAAGAGAAAGAAAGGGGGATGGAGGAGTTTTCTCTGTTGACTTTGTCCTCTACCTTTGCAAGAGCCAGAGCACTCTTTCACAGCTGTACCATTGGAATGAGTTATTTGCCTCCTTATATTACCCCCTGCCCCAACCAATTCATGTGTTGACATCCTAACCCCCAATGGGATGGTATTAGTTAGAAGTGGGGGCCTTTGGGAAATAATGAGTCATGAGGGTGGAGCTCTCATGATGGGATTAGTGCCCTTATAAGAGACACAAGGGAGTTAGCTTCCTCTCTCTGCTTCCCACCATGTGAGGACACAGCAAAAAGGCTGTCTGCAAACCAGGAAGTGGTCTCTCACCAGACACAGGATCTGCTGGCACCTTGATCTCGGACTTTCCAGCCTCCAGAACTGTGAGAAATACACTTTATTATTTAAACTACCAGATCTATGGTAATTGGTTATAGCAGCCCAAACCAACCAAGACATTGCATTTCTTCTGTCTACTGTTCACAAAGGCATAAAAATGGTGGTCTTCCTGGAGGTCATATTCTTGTCCTCCTTCCAAGGGGATTCCATGACTGAATTTTCAGCCCTGGGGATGGTTGCTGTGTTGCTGGTTCAGCCACCTCCCAGCCCTGGCAGCAACCGTGAGCCAAGTCAGAGACCAGGTACGAAACTTCAACATCTGCATGAACCCATGGTGACTCTAAACTTTCAGTTCTGCCCCATCTTGCAGCCTTCCAAGAAGCATCAGTTTCAGAAAGCATGAGGGTCAGAAAAAAATCCATGACCAACATAGCCGGATCAGAAGTAAGGTATTAAGTTCAAGGCCAAGGGGACCCTAGAGGGGTGGAGGGTGGGGCTGTCCTGGTTTCTACATGTGGAGCTTTCTGGAAAGCTTGGCTTGGAAATTGCAAAACTACAAATGATGAGGTTTGGCAGTAGAAAGGTTGAAGAAGGGGCCCTCAGGATAGGAGGGAGAGCTGGGGCCAGCGGGGATGTGGGGGTGGGGAAAGCAAGCCAGTGGCTGCCCTATTTGCTGTTTCACATCTGAGTTTTGAGCTGAAGCGTGGCTGGGATTTGGCTGGCTAGAGCAGGTGGAAAAAACCTTCTCTACTCAGAGAAGGACCTGCTTCCTGTTCTCAATTTTCTCTTCTTCCAGGTAAAGGAATAATATCCTAGTAGCCTCCACTGTGTGGGCTGCTGGAAGATGCTAGTGGGCCCCAAAAGGCATGGGAGACATTGTAGAATCACTTAATAATAAAATGGAGAAATACAAAAGGACATCTAATTTAATTCCCTCATTTGATGAATGTGAGGCCAGAGGGGAATTTTCTCACCTAAGATCACACATCATGTAGGTGAATACCTTGTAATTTGATGCAGATTTTTGGCTTCCAGATTGGTGCTCTTTTTACTACCCACACCTCTCATCTGCTTTGTGCCTGGTAGTCCTATGCCCAGCACATGTGTACAGACTGAAGGATGGAGAAAGGGATTATCACCAAAATGTTTATCACCAGTTTTGAAGGTCCAGCAGATGCTCTGGGTGCACTAGCATCCCGAGGAGTTGAGGGAGGACCTGGGTTCTCATGTTTATTATAAGAAAAACTAGGGGCGCCTGGGTGGTTCAGTGGGCAGAAGCCTCTGCCTTCGGCTCAGGTCATGATCCCAGGGTCCTGGGATGGAGCCCCGCATCGGGCTCTCTGCTCAGCAGGGAGCCTGCTCCCTCCTCTCTCTCTCTCTGCCTGCCTCTCTGCCTACTTGTGATCTCTGTCTGTCAAATAAATAAATAAAATTAAAAGAAAAGATTTAAAAAACTAAAGTCATCCTGTCCCAGAGGTGTTTCAGAGCCCAATAGATTTCCCCAGTGTGGACAAAAATGTTCAGCCCACTCAGCATTTCCTGGGTGATGCCATTGTGGCAGGCAGTCCCTTGCAGACTTGACTATCTTGGCCAAGAAAACAAAAGATTATGTCTGCCACTTATTAGTTACGAGATCTCTGACAACCTGCATACATCTATGAGCCTTAAAGCTCTTACTTGCATATTAATATACACCTTTTTCATACATCTTAAAAATGCAATATAGGATATGAAAGGTACATAGCTGGATATTTACTCTGAAGCTATTTCTCTATGTATCATCAACATCACCACTATCACCATCACCATCACTGCCTGAGGAACTGAAGATATACATTTCGTGGATGTTGTGATGCAGACTTTAATTACTAATTATCAAAGGCCTTAGGTGACTGATAAAGATATCAATCAAACACCTGGACTGTCCATAGTCAGAACTTGCTCTTCAAATAACAGCAACCAAAGGGCTTCTCTCCCCATAGTGGCTTCTTAGTATGTTTATTGTTTGGCTCACCTACCTGCCTTGATGATGGAACCAAGAGAGGTTAGAAACAGTAGGATTTGGGGTTCCCAGTTGGAGGTCTTTCCATCTGCCACTGTGAGGTTGCCAGAGAGAAACAATCCCAGTGAACATGTTCCAGTGTCCATGCAGTAAGCTATCCATGGATTTCAGACAGTGTCCCCCAGGACTGAGAAGCCATGACAGGCTTTCTGGAAGAAGTGAGCCTTCTACGTGTGATGGAGTCAGGGCTATGGCTGATTTAAGAGCTCTTGTCCATCCAGCTGGTGTGTGTTGTAAACCATCTATTATGTAAAAAGATAAGTCATTTATGATATATTCTCTACTCCAAGAGAATAAATCCCTCTCTCCACTTCAGAATGGCAAAGCCCCCACCCCACCATGGGAGCATATCTATGAATCTGTCCAATTAAAATGGTTCAAGGGTAGCATTGCCTATCCTAGTGGCTTCCTCGACATTTGGGGACAGGAAGGATGCCTCAGCAGAGTCCCTCACTTGGTAGGAGGAAGGTGTGTGTTCTGTGACCTTCAACGTGTTAGAATGAAGTGGGCAGGTGACTCCTGCCCACTCCCCATGGTCCCTCTTCTTGCACGAGGCTGGCCTCACTCACATGCACTCCTGTCTGGTTCATTTGGACATTTGAGAGTGGAGTCTTCTTTTCCCTTTCAGTTAGAAGCATTCCGTCTCATGGTCTGATGTCAGATCACAGAAGGTAGTACTAGAAGAGCAGCATGTTCCAACCTTCCTGTTTGGGGGCTAAGGAACAGGCTCAGTGAGGGAGTGACATGCTCAAGGTCACAAGGTGAGTTAGCAGTAGATTCCAGGGCTGGCTTCCAGGTGCCTGCCTCCGGGTGTTCTGATGTGCATCTGCGTGGATATGTCTTAGCCCTTCAATAGGAATGGATGTCCTTCCCAGAATCTAACCCCAACCCTCCCCATTGCTGGGGCCCTCCTTGCTCGGAGCTCAAGTCCCTCACTGTCCGTCTGTCACCCATGGCTCATGACCACCTGTCTCCATGTGCACCTGGGTTCCCTCTCATGAGCTTCTCTTACAAAACTGGGCTAGGGGCTGTAATCTAGTGCTCTCTTCTTCCACCCCTTCTCCTCATCGTTAATCAGAGTAAATCCCATAAAGTTGGTGCCCCAGGGTTGAGAACATGCTCATGATGGAGTCCCAGGAGTCCAGGCCTGGGTGGCCTCTAGTGGATGCGGTGATGTCAGGGGCATGGAGCAAGGGATTGGGGTTGGGGCTGGGGAAGATTTGGCACCCGTGGCCATCCCCAAGTCTGAATGAATAGAAGCCCCGGCGGAAACACCTGGTGGTAACGGAAATCCAGGACAACTTTTATTATCCCTGTTCACAGGTCCATTCAGACTACATTGGGGGCTTCCTATTTCCTCTGCTGGCACTTCACACTCATTCATAACAAGAAAAGCCATTGTGCTCCTGAGTTATGGGCCGAGGATCCCCACAGGGCGGGCATTAAACACATTGGCCCAGAGGCTTATTTTTAAAATTGTATTCCCTGCTGAATTGCAGATTCTTATTTTTTCCTCCTCCCACAAAGAAAACTTGAGAGGGGAGTTTTCTCCCTACTTCAAGGATGAAAAATAACAGCGAAATCTGTTTCTGACTCCCTTCAGCATTGATCATGTGGGATCCCACTCATTGGAAAGGAAGGTGTCCTTAGCTCCAGTTCTAGATTCTGACCCCAGCTATGCCCACACTGGTCATGAGTGAGGGATTTTACCCAATGGTTTGGGTCCCAACTGTCAAGTGAGAAAGTGGGCCAACTCTCCAGGATTCTTTAAGAACCAGGTGCTGTGAATACAAATAGTATGCACTGAAGACTCGAATCTTTCTCTTGGTTAAGGCCTGTGGAGAGGAGTCTCTGTTTAGAGTGGGTAAGACCAGCCCTCAAGCAGTTGTTCCTCCCCAGGTAAGAGGCATCCAGAACTCCAGACATCAAAGGATCCAAAAGGCCCTTGGCTAGTACCAAATGATGATAGGAGACTGTCATAGGGTGAGTGTGGCCATGAGTTCAGGCTCCAACATCGATAGTCACCAACAGAGTGGTAGTCCACTCTGTCAGGGGATTGGCTCCAGGCCTGGTGCCGGGAACTGCTAAGACATCTGTCCATGTCTCTTGATTCTTCACTCTGAAAGATAAATCCGACAGCCTGGGATCTTCCACTTGGCCATGACTCTGTATATTGCCAATAATCCTCATTATTATTTCCCAAAAGTTGATCATTGAGACACCTTATAAAGCTTATATGCCTAAAACCTTAAAAGAGCAGATATCAATTTGTTTGCTTGCTTTTAATATTACCTGTTAAAGGAAAAATTATTCTGGCACTTGTTAGGATAGTAAGAAAGTTATTATTCAGGACAACTGTGAAAGGTGTCAAGACTACTTAAGGGGCAGAGAGATGGAGTTCAAGCCTAAATACATCCAGAACAAGTGGGTATTTATAGCCAAGGAGCAGTCTGTAGGGTCAGTGGTTGGAAATTACTAAGAGGAGACATCAGGGTAGGGGATTATTGCTAAAATGACCTAAGAGGACTCTTGCTGAAGGCAGGTCAGGGCGATCCAATTTCACCTGGGGCGGAATGAAGGGGATGGAATTGATCAGATACTGAGGGTCATCAGATACCAAGGGTGGAGGATTATTTCTAAACTGACTTAGCAGGACTCTTAGCAGAAATGGACTTTGAAAGAATGGACATAGAAACTGAGGGACAAGAGCTACTTGGAAACAAGGACCCAGGGGAGACTTTCTAAAGTTTAAGTATGAGACTTTCTAAAGTTTCATACCCTTCCTCAAACATCAGACAATGGGTTTGCCAGGGGAAAAACCATGGCTTCTTCTTCGGGATCTCACTGACCGCACCTCCCAGGGACTGCTACCCACAACTTCTCTCCAGTTTTCTTAGCAGAGGGGCCCTGCCTTGGGTGGGAGATGAGTCTAGACCCTGATTCAGTTTCCTTTCAATCCTGAGTCCAGGATTGGAGAAGTACATGGAGAGTGCATGGAGAATGACAGTTACAGGGCTGTTGGGTTCCCTCCCTCCTCTCAGGGCAGCATGGGGGAACTTGGCCTTTGCTGCCATTCTTCATCATTTTCCTCTCACCTACTCAGTAGCTCATGGTTGGGTGGGAAGACTGGGAGTCTGTGGGGCTTTTTCTCTGCTGTGTTGCAGGGCCTTGCTGCTTATCCACATAGGACCTCTGTAAGCAGGGAGTGAATGCATCTGTGAATGTGTAAGGGACCCACAAACAGAGACAGAGATGAGGGAGAAGCAGGGTAGTGGGCCATTTGTGACCTCAGAGCTGCTGTTTGGCCCACACCTGGGGAGGTGAAGTTCTGTGAGGCTGAGAGACCCTTGGCCCACTGTAGGTTCTGAGAAGGGTCCAGGTTACCATGTCCTGTCCTCTTAGTTCTGATCTGAGATTTTGCTAATGTGGGGGTCACTGAAAGTGAAAAGAGGAAAAGAATATTTTGGTCACCCTACTTCTCATTCTTTGGAGGCTCAGATAGGAAGCAACCTTGAGGTAGGACAAATGAGCGAAGGGATTTCTAGAGACAGGCAGAGGGACAGACTACATCCTTCTGAGTCAAGTCCAGCTATGATCTCTGTGAGCCTGAACCAGCTCCATGCCATCTTTGGTGAGGAAAGGAAGAGAGAGGGGACTGCCAAGCCCACTATGAACTGTGCTTCATGTTTCACATGCTTTAACTCGTCAATAACCACAAAAATTCTCCAGTGAGTATTAATATTTTGTATTTCAGGAAACTGGGGTCCAGAGAGATCAACATTGCCCTAAGTCACAGATTGCTAAGTTGCTGAGCAGGATCCCAGCCTGGGTCCCCTTGGCTTCCAAGCCCCAAGCTAGCATTTCCCCAGCACACCTACAAACCAGGGATGATCTTGCAGTCTACTTTCAGTACAGTTGTGAGAATCCCATGAAGGAACTCATGGAGTGTGTCTGAGCTTTAGACCAGCATGTTGTGTGTAAGAGCTTCTCAGGATCCCTCAAATTGTTCCTGAGCCAAAGGTACTCTTCTTTCAAATCCTGATGGGCTCTGTCACTGTAAAATAGTGGCTTACTGTAGAAAATCTTATTAATAAGGAGCCAGAGGATGCCTTTGAAGGAGTGGGATGTGGGGAGAAGTTGGTACCCCCACCTGTTCTTGGGTAAAACTGGGTGCTTGATGGGCTGTGGTCACTCACCAGTGAAGAATCCTATGGCTTGGATTACAGCCTCCCTGCTCCAGTTGGGCCCAAGTCCCTTCTTCACCTCATCCGGACACTCAGCCACTCATAGTACACTAAGGCACATATGGGCATTCACACACATGCACGCCTATGCATAAACGTGTTCACATATGCATGCAAACATGCACACAGGCATACACACAGAGCAAGGAATTTGGGGGGTAGATGCTGGCTCCCCATCAGACATCCTGGCATCCATGGGAAGTCTTGCTTACCCTACCCTTTGTGTGGCCTCTGTGGGTCAGAATTAGTAACCTTTTGGGTATCATTAATCCCTAATTGTCCCAACTCCATATGTCTCTCCCCACCAGCAGCTAGGCCACTCCTATCAATGTACTATCCATCTCCTAAAAGTGGTCCTGACCTCCACTCAGCCTGTTTCTGTCACTGGCACAAATATCATTATCCTTGCACGCAGGCCTTATTGACTTACATAAGTGTTAAGAGACCTTAACCAAGAGTCTGTGAGTGGTTATGTTGAGCCTCAGTCCTCCCAAGAGGCCAATAGGTTACATGCTGAAGAAACAGCTGAGGTGGTGGGACATGCTTCTCTGAGGACTCCAGGGCTGTTGTAAGCCCTCACCCCATCCCTCACTTTCAGATTCCGCTGTCCTTCCTTTCTATTTATTGCTCTATTTCTCTTGCCATTGACTATTCATAGAATCAGTGAGCTCCTGGGGATGATCTTAGAGAAAGGGTATTCCAAATTCTACCATTGTGGGCTGAATTGTTTCTCCAAAATTCATATATTGAAGTCCTAAGCCCCAGTATCTCAGAATGTGATGGTATTTTGAGATAGGGCATTTTGGTGGGGAGGGGTGATTAAGTTAAAATAAAGTCATATGGGGGGGCCCTAATGCAATATGATTGGTGCCTTTAAAGGGAGAGAAGAGTAGGACACAGACAGAGACTCACACAGAGGAAAGGCTATGTGAAGACCCAGGGTGAACATGACCATCTGTAAGCTGAGGAGAGGGGCCCCAGAAGAACCCAGCCCTGCTGACACTTTGACCTCAGAACTTCTAGCCTCTAGAACTATGAGAAATAAATGTCTGTTGTTTAAGACTCCCTGTGTACTTTGGCATGGCAGTCCAAGTGGATCAGTACACCCCCCAAGTGCACAGACGACTCAGGATGCACAGCCCATCAGGTGAGGAGACAAGGCTGTTGAGGTATGTGCTCAGCACTGTGCAGGCTGCTGGGGGGAGCATGGCGGATGCTGTTGATCTCTGGGCTCCATGAAGGTAGCACCATCGTCTTCCTTGTATGCTGTCACAGCCCCCAAATGCACGAGTGGAAGTGAGGCTCCATCTTCTGAAAATTTGTCTCCAGCTGCAGAATAGAGGCCTAAATGTCGGAAACTACTCAGAAACACCTGGTGCACATATCTCAGTGAGAAGTAATACATTGCAAAAGAAAAGCTGTACTGTTGCAGAGCAGAGAGGCAAGAACTTCTCAGAGCCTTTCAGGCAGAGGGCCTCATGGAGGCAGGGGTCTGGGGGTTGGCAGATGGGAGGTGGAACAAGAGGGCTGGGAGCCCCAGGCAACATGGGCGTCTTCTGAGTTGGAGCCAGGATGCCAGGAGAGAAGGCAGGAGGGATGAGGGATCACGTCAGGGAAGAATGGATCAAAATGTGTAGGGTGTTAGGAAGAACGAGCAGGAAGAGTAAGAGGGTGAAGCCAAAGTAGCCATTGAAGCTGTAGACCTCAGTATGGAAAGAGCCTTAAGTCCCTCAGGCCTCCCTATCATCTGCAGGCTTGTACCTTGCAGGGGCAGCCAGCCTCCGTCTTAACATGAGGGAAGAGAGCATTGCTCCGGGAGTCTAAAGTCCTCAGTTCTCGTTCCTGGCTCTGCCCTGGGCTTGCTGTGTGGCCTCGAGCTGGTCACAGGTGAGCCTCTGCCTCTTGGCCCCATGACACTTGGACTCAATGGTACCTGGAATGCCCTGGTTCCCCCTCACCCAGGCTCTGGGTCATGAGATTCACTGCTTTCCCAGGGCTCACCTCCAACCTTAGGGGAGCATCCTTCATTAATAGGAAGTACACTTCCAGTAGCTTGCACCCAAGTCCAAATTCTGCCCTTTCAGTTACTCAGAGTAAACCCTCCTCTCCTCTCCACGATAGCCCCCAGTATGCCAGAGAATGCCATTATGGCCACCCAGTGTTCTCCAGGCCAGAAGTCCCATATTCACTTAACTGCCCTGCCCTTGACACACCTTCCAGGGTGTTCTTAACTTGCAGTCTCCTCCTGCATTGCCCTGGTTGATCAGTGTTCCTTTGAATGCTCTCCTCATGTGTCCTGTGGTGGGTTACATGTCAGCCCTGGTCCCTAACAGCCCATTCCCACCTCCCAGCACTCCTAAATCCATGATCCCAAACTGCTTCTCTTCTCAGCACTTCCTGGGGTTGTGCGTTTCTGTCTCTAACAATACTGGGGAGAGGGGGCAGGGAGCGGGGGCCTCTGAGCCTGCTTGGGAGGCCTGTTATTGAGACGACCCACTCTCTTGCTCTTCTAAGGGTTAACGGAGTCCTGAGCCAACAAGGCCAGGATAGGAAGCGGGCTCCAGGAAAGGGGAAGGATATCTTGCCTTTTTATCCGGGTTACAATGCTGAAAGTGAGCCAGTTGGGGGAGGGGCTGGAGGCTGAAAACAACCGCCCCCAAATAAAATTATGAATGGGCTGCCTCCACAATACTGAAGGTGTGGGGAGGGGAGAGCTGTGGGTCTGTTGACAAGCAGCAAGGTCAGGGCCCCCGCCAGCACCAGCACCGTAAACAAGGACTCACAATGCCCTCCTTTCCTCCAGGAGCGGGCTCCTCTCCTGGCCCTAGTCCCCTGGGCCCCAGCCTGCCCTGTCCCTCATCCTTGCAGGAGTCTGTCACTGAAAAGCCACTGCTACTTCCTCAGGGAAAGGCCCAGGCTTTTGTGAGCTCTTACTTCCTCCTCCTGTGGGAACCACTCCTGGGGCTCTGACATCTGCTTCAAGGCATCTTTCTCAGGGGGCCCAAGGTGGGAAAAGAGGAGGGGTGCTGGTGCAGGGCAGGGGGGCTGCAACCTGTCCGGGGCTGGGATTGTCATCACAAGGCCCAGGGAGGGAGAACAATGAGGGGAGCCCCGGGCCCCCCCTCGAGGTAGATACTGGTGCAAGCTTCCTCTTCCCACAAGCCTGCTCTTTTGTGTGTGTGTTTATTGGGGGGTCAGGGGAATTCTTTTGTTTGCTTTTGTTTCCCTTTTTTTTTTTTTTTTTTTTTTGGTTTGGCCTTTGGCTAGCCCCAGGCTTGGGCTCAGGAGTGTGGAGGGGCAGTGATGCCAGCAGGGTGAGACCAGAGAATTCTCTGAAAGAGTGGACAGGGAGCTGTCATGGGAATGGAGGTAGCAATGGCTTTTATGGGGAGAGTATGTGAGGAGGAAGTTTTAGGGCTTCTTGAGGCCAGGAAAGTAAGATGCTGGGACATGGTCACCAGACGTCTTTATGACCCATAGATCCAGCCTTTGAGCTGTACGTGTGAGTGTCTGGACAGTGACCCTGAGACCCTTAGCAAATACCACAGACAAGGTAAGTGTTCAATGACTAGCTGAAGAGCATGTGGAGGGTGCAGGGCCAAGAGCTCTCTCTGCAGGGGCCCTTGGAAGCATCTTGGAGTCTGCACCTGAGTCACTCCTTGGTTCCATGCTTGGGTCCAAGGAAGCCCTGCCAATATCCTACCGCTAATACCTCCCTATGTGCTTGCTGTGGCTGGAACAGACATGGTAGATTGATCCCAGAACACCCAATGGAACCCAGAGAAGTCACACCCCTGGGAGAGAAACTGCCTTGATCTTAGTTCTCTACAAGAGCTCCAAGGTGGGGCTCAGGGTGCTGAGAGGCTCAGCTATGATGAGAGCTCTATTTTCTAGAAAAGCTCTAGTCCCCATGAGAGAGGTGGCAGGAGACAGAAGAACAATTTCCTGTGGTTGCAAGATTCAACCTGACTTTCCTACCCGCTGAGTTTAGGCGGATTCTACCACACATTGAAGCTTGTATAGATGCAGTGTGGAAAGTCCCCTTCTTTTGAGTTCTTATCTGAGACAACACACATAAGTAATGAAGGTGAAAGAAACAGGCTGCTTTGGTCCTTAGGGAAAATTTGAGAAAGATTTCCCAGGAAGTATCTTTGAAAAACTGGAATTGGAGATCTCTACTCCCTTAGCTGAAGTGCCTGTGACTTCTGGGAATGCCTGTTTCCTTCCAGAGCTGAGTCTTAGCTCTGGCTGCATAGTAAAGTCATATGAGAGGAAAAGGCAAATATCAGGGAGCCACTCTGGAGAAGAGTTTGGTGGTTGTTTCTTATAGGACCAAACATGCAACTACCAGGTGACCCAGCAATCTCACTCCCTGGGTATTTATCCCAGAGATATGAAAATTTGTATTCACATGAAAACCTGTCCGTGAATGTTCCGAGCAGCTCTATCCATCATAGCCACAAACTGGAAACAACTCAGACGTCCTTCAGTGGGGGAATGGTTACGTGAACTGTGGTACGTCCACACAATGGGATACTGGTCAGCGACGAAGACAGTGAGTTATCAACATAGGCAACGAAATGGAGTTTTCTTAAAGGAATTATGCCAAATAAAATAAGCCAATCTCAAAAGCCAATCTCAATAGACTGATTCCATTTGTTTCATTCTTGAAATATCCAAATGATAGAAATGGAGAACAGATTCGTGGTTACCAGGGCGAAGAACAGGGCGGGTGGATGAGGCTGCAACGGGATAGCACGTGAGAGTCTCACGGGGATGGAACGGCTCTGCATCTTGATTGTGGCAGTGTTCACACAAATCTACACTTGGCTAAGACTGCACAGAACCACACACACATACACACACACACACACGTGTGCAATAAAACCAGTGAAATCTGAAGAAGTTCTGTGGATTATAGTAACATCAAGGTCTTAAATTGGATATTGTGCTGTGGTTATAATGATGTTATTGCTGGGGGAAACTGGGTGAAGGGGACACAGGACCTCCTATACAGTATTTTGCAACTTTCTGTGGATCTATAACTGTTTCAAACTAAGAAGTAAAAACCGCAATCAGAAACAAAGCATTCTGGGCTTCAGCTCCACCATCCAGTCAGATGTTTGTTAAGCAAACACATAAGACAAGGTCAAGACCTGTCTGATACAATGTGCCATCAATACTGGTGAACAGTTATTTCTTATAGCGAAGTGAAAGGAAGAACAGACAAAAGGTGCCATCTCCAAGAGAGCTCTGTCCCACATGCCAGAAGGACAACATGGAGACAAAAGGGGCCAGATGACTGCAACCGGGGATGTGGGACAGTCTCGCAGCAGCTCCTTCCAGGCTCCCACCCCTGGACTGCCATCCCATCACAAGACATCTTTCCAAGACTCAGACCAGCTGAGCCTCACATCTTACCTGCATAGCCTGTGTGGACCCGTGCAAGGTTGCCAGGGTACCTCGGCGAAGCCCTTTTTCCACTACTCTTTCAAAGTGGGCCTAGGCATCCAATAGGTTAAAAAGCCTCCCTGTATTCTGCCAGGAAGCTGGGCTTGGAAGCCCAGATGGAACTCTCTAAGCAGAGGGCCAGAGGTTTGCATTCTGGCTTCATGGGGGCCAGGCCCTCAGGCAATTCTTTCTCTGCTTGGACCTCCTCACCTGTAAAAGCGGGGATGGCTCACCCTTGAAAAGGAAAGCCACTGGTTGGAGCATTAAGGACTTGCTCCTTGGGACACTCCAGTACTTGCTGTTATGAGCACAGCCTCCTCAGTGTCAAAGAAATGCTTAGGACAAGAAAAAGGCATCCTCAGTGAATGCAGGTGCCAGTGAGGCTTTCTCCCGGACAAAGGCAGGATAATGACAGAATATGAAGAGAGGGGGTGCTTTGGAAAGAGCAGGGCACCTGCCAACATATGCCACAGCTGCGTATCCATGAATAGTAATTTCCAGAATAATTCTTCTCTTATACCAGGAGGGTCTTTGCATACATACACATAGATCTGAAAGAAAAACATCAGGGTCTTCACCTACACTTGGAAATAAATTAGAATGACAACCCAGATCCCAGCTTATAAGCTTTTTCCTTCCTTCATTCAATGAATTCATTTGTTCATTCAATCATTCATCCATTCTTTCAATCCACAAACACTTTAAATGTGTCTCATAATTATTTGGTACTCTTAAAGCAACTTTCAACTTCTCATTTGGAACTGCATGCTCAGGCTTGAACTCTGGGCCCTCCAGACAGCCCAGATACGTACTTGATATGAATTATCAGGATCTGAAATATGTGGAAATAACCAAGGGCACTAACGAGACTGGGGGCCCTGTGAAGGAGAGTGAGGAACTGGGCCTGGGATATCTAGGGCAGCCTGGGTCCTCCTAATTGAACAGTAGCCTTTGTATAGGATTCTCCAGAGCCTTTTCTGTGCTAACATGCATTGCGTATCCCTGGGACAGAGATGTAGCCAGAGGAATTCCCTAAACCCACCCTGAACACAGAGCATTTCATGAGACCCTTGGAACACTCTTTGGGAATTACTGTCTGATGCCAACGACAAGATCTGTTGGAAAAGGGAACAGATGGGGTCAGGCAGCAAGGTGAAAGGCAAGGGACATGTAAGAAGGACAGAGGGTCAGTTGGGAGATTTTTATAGGATTTGCAACAAGTGACCTAAAAGCAACAGGAAGATGTCCTGTCTATTTAGAAGAGGAGTCTGTTTCTTCCCCCTGGGGCCTGGAAGACTTGGGGACATGGGTTAGACAGAAAGGCTGGCTTAGAAGGGAGGTCAACTCAGGAAAAACCAGAAAAGGAGCATAAATGTCACAGCTATTGGACAGAGATCCTGTGAAAGAAGGGACAGCTCCAGAGTAGCTACAGAGGTTTCCTCAGCTGAGGAGCTTCTAGACTTAGCTCAGGTGGCATGAGGCCTGACTTCCTCAGAACCAGAATGCTCCCTTCCTGGCAAACCCCATTCTCCCCCGCAGTCCTGCAAGCACGAACATCTGCCACCTAGTGGCAGAGAAAAATACTGCATGACAGCAGATTTGCATACTGCATATAAACATTTTCTCAGATTTCATGTGGGTAATGGAATCTTATTTAGTGCAAGGCATCTGCTGCATAACTATGGGTTGCTGATCTGTTCCAGATGATAACATCAGTACATTTGGGAATAGGACTGCTTGTTCCCAGAGCTGAACTCCCCCATTCATCCTTCTGTGTTTAGGCCCTTGGATTCCCAGGAATCCAAAAACCCTCAGAGAAGGGTAGTCCAGGAGTCTGTCCCGAGCTGCCCCACCAATTCTGGGGTCCCTCAATGAGTATCTCGTGCCTTTGTTGTCCTCCAAAGCCCTTCTGCATGGTAAGTATCTGCTCCTAGTACAGGTGCCTGAGTTAGGGAAAGAACTTCTTGACTCTGAACTCTCTTTTCTTCATGAAAATTGCCCAGTTATAGTAGAACTATCAAATTATATTCCCACTGTGGAATGCTAGGATACTTGAAGGCACTTCAAGTTTCTAGTTCCTGGGTTCTCGTTTCAGTTTTTTTGCCAGCGTATTGGGAGCTGTTCTTTGTGGTTAACCACCAGGAAATATGGCTCCTCTCCTTGGTTTTCCCAATGGTGAAAGCACGGCATCAAATTCTAGCCAATGAGGAGACTTGCTGCCTCTATCTTCTCTCTGTATTTTCCTCTTCTATCTCTTCTAAAAACATATGTCATTTGATTGGCATATAAAATCTTAAGGAACAATCCATGGAACCACCTGGAACAATCCATGATTATGAATCAAGGCCTTATCAATGTGTTCTTTCCTCTGCAAATCTTTCCCTTCCTCTCTCCCCCAGCAGCAGAAGGCTTGGTCCAGGATACCATTATCACACTTGCCAGCCTCCTGCATGGTGTCTCTGACATCCATCCCTTTGCCAAGAACTTTCTGTAGTGAGCAGGGCAAAGACACCCTGTTGGGGACTGCAGGTTCAAGAACTGCAGCTGAGAAACTGATGTATCTCTGGTATACACACATTGCACTCCAAGAGGCTGTGAGCCTTACCCTTCCCCGGCTGGAAGAGCAGAGAGCCTAGGCTTTCCAAAAGCAACCTGGCACTCTGCACTGATGGGGGCCGTGTAACAGCAATGGGAGCAGAAATCAGATCCCTGAGAGGCAGGGTCAGGTTGAATGGTTATGTACCACAGACCTGCCCCACATGAAGCCCAATGGTCATTTCATGCTGGCCTCCCCACTGGCTCCAATACTCTGGCTCTGTATATGGCCAGCAAGTGGAATAATGGCGGCAGTCAGAAAGCTTATGGCTGAGGACCAAATCAGTCTGGGAAGTGAGTTCCTGCACCCAGATATTCTCCAGGGTGAGCCAGAGGGACATGAAGTGGAATAGCTCTAGATAATCAGAGAAAGGACAATAAACAGTAGACCTAGATCTAGAATCCCAGGCAGGCAGCTGGCATTAGGGAAGTTTGCTAGAAGGACATGGAAGATATGGATATGGAGGACCCACTGGGGACAGAAGTAGTTGGACAGAAGAACCAAGATATCCCTAGGAGGCTGTGTCCGGGGATCATCTGGACCCTAGTCTCCTCATCTGTAAATAAGGATAATGATTGGATAATCATGGGGATCAATAACTGTAAATGGGGATAGTGATTAAAAGCGTTCAGGCACATGGAAATATCTGTTAAATGGGTGTATGAGTTTCCTATGGCTGCTGTAACAGATTACCACAACTAGGTGGCTTAACACAATGGAAATTTGTTCTCTCGCCATTCTGTAGACCAGAGTCTGAAATCTGTATCCCTGGAACAAAGGAATAAACAAACAAGCAAAAGGGGGAAATGGACCCATAAGTACAAAGAATAAACTGATGGTTGCCAGAGGGGAGGGGGATGGGATGGGCAAAATGGGTGAAGGAATGTGGGAGAGGCTTCAGGTTATGGAATGAGTAAGTCATGGGGATAAAAAGACATAGGGAGCACAGTCAGTGGTGTAATGGCATAGTATGGTGGCTGATGTCAGCTACACTGGAGGTGAGCACAGCATAACATATGGAGTTGTTGAATCACTATGTCGTACACCTGAAACTAATGTGACATTGTGTATCAATTATACATACATACATATACATATATATATACACACACACTTTATATATATATACATATATATATATATAAAATCAAGTCAAATCAAATCAGTATCACTGCACCGAAATCAAGGTGTCAGTAGAGCTGTGCTCTCCCTGGAGGCTCTAGGACAGCTTCCATTCCTTGCCTCTTCCAGTTTCTGGGGCTGTGGGCATTCCTAAACTTGTGGCTCCACGATTCCAATCTTCAAGGCTGGCATCTTCTCACCTCTCTCTGTTCTGTCTTCATATCAACCACTCTGCTGTGTGGTCAAATACTCCCCTTCCTCCTCTTATAAAGACACTTATGGGTCCACTCTGATAATCCAGGGTAATCTTCCCACCTCAAGATCCTTACCTTACTCACATGTACAAAGACCCATTTTCCAATTAAGGTTACATTCATAGGACCCAGGGATAAAGAACAGTGTCTTTGGGAGCCACTGTTCTCCTGACCACATGGGGATGATTCTAATTCATGCTGGCAGAAGTATCACAACAATATCTTTGTTGTGAAGGTTAAATAAGACTAAGTTCTTGAAAGTGCCTGGCACTATGCAGGGCACATAGATGGCACCTAGGAATTTCTCATTGGCTTTAAGATGCAGGCTGGGAGTTACATGGACTGGCCACCCCTTACAGAAGGACACGGAGCACAAGAAGGAGCCCAGTGTTAGGATTAGGCCTGCACAGGGGATGGGATAGGAGCTGGAGAAACAGCCCCCAGTTGGTGTTACCTAGGAAGTCAGGGCAATGTTCCAGTCCAGTTGGAGACAGATAGGGCCCACAAAATGAGAGGGCATTGCAAGTTCCTGAATAATGGCCCTGCCTGGCCATAAGTCTTGATTTTCCAACTTCAGGTTTGAGCTAAACAAATAGTCCCTTCTTTACAACCATTTCAGAGCTGTCAGGACTTCAGGTGGAATTCAGGTATAGATATTACTTTGAATCAGACCCCAGAAGGCTTACAAAGTTGGGAGGTCTGGGCATGCACTGGAAGCCAAGATGCAGGCTGGGAAAGCCAACCTGACCTGTTTCTTGTAGTGACCATGTGGCCAAGTTCTTCCTCAAGAAGTGGTGACTTCTGGCTCTGGAACTCTGTCTCATTCTGAGCAATAGGGCAGTGCTAGCAAGATGTTGGGCTGCTTTTTTGGATCTCAAGGTGTAGTATAAGGCCTAAAACTCCAGCTCAATTTTATGTGCTCCCCTTATAGACTGAATTTGTCCCTTCCTTCCACCAAATTCATATATTGAGGCCCCATCTCTCACTGTGACTGTATTTGGAGATAGGATGCTTAAGGAGGTAATTAAGATTAATGAAGTCATTAGGGTGGGGTTCTAACCCAACAGGACTAATGTCCTTATATAAAGTGGAAGAGATACCAGGGGTGTATGTGCACAGAGGAAAAGCCACAGAAAGACACAGTGAGAAGTGGCCATCTACAAGTTAGGAAGTCTCACCAGAAACCAACCCTGCTAGCACTTTGATCTTGGACTTCCAGCCTCCAGAACTGTGAGAAAATAAATTTCTATTGTTTAAGCCACCCAGTCGATTGTATTCTGTTTAAACAAGCTAATCCAAGCCTCCTTCAGGAACCAGGGGTCACTCAATCCTCTTGTTACTACAAAGCCTACTTCCCACAGCCTGGTTGTTGACACTGTTTCTGGTTCCACCCCAGTGTGGCCTGTGTCCAGCAGTCTTCTTCTCCTCCAGGGTTGTGAGTCTTTGTGGATATCCTCAGTTCAGTGTCAGTTGTTATGTAAGGTGTGTTCCTTAACTCTGGGGTGGGAAACCCTCCTGACTGAAGAGGAGGTAATTAAAACAGGAGGTGGCTCACAGGCCAAGAGATGGAGGTCTGTGTAAGGGTAAGGTGCACCAGCCACTGGGAAAATGCAGCATTGGTTTTCTCCTGGAGTTGGAGTGGCCAGCACTCACTTGCTTTGGGGGGCTCTTTCCCAGCTTTCTCCAAGTTCAGGTAGGCTGTGGAGTCGGCTGAGCTGGCTGCAGGTCTGGCCTGACCACAGCTGAGATGGGACCCCTTTGGTCCTGGGCACCTGGCAAGGGCCAAGCCTCTGGCTATAGAGACCTTGACTTTGGATTTGGAGCCTTCAGTGAGTAGAGCATTTGATGTGCAGTGGCTGTCCTAGCTTGGGTCCTTGCTGGGACTTCTCTTGGTCAGAACAAGTTTTTTGTTGTTGTTTTTTTGTTTGTTTGTTTTGTTTTGTGTTTTTTTTTAAACCAGATTCTGGGCTTCTATTAAGCCATAGGCCTGAATTCCTCTAGCCTATGAAAAAAACTCTTAGAAATGGGTGGAAGCAGGGGGAGGTGGACCCAGTAAGATTTACCTCTGGTGAGTCAGGGAATTAAACTGACCCTATGGCAGGGCTCCATGACACAGGAGGTTCTAGAACTCAAAATTAGCTGAGACCTAATTGCTTAGTTCTGGTGGGGACCCTAGAATCTGGCTGGCAGCTCTGGAGGTGTTGGGGAACATCAGGGCCCCTAGACACAGTTGAGCCCAGGTATGGTTTCCTGGGACAAATGGCCTCAATTCTGAAATTTTCAATCTCAACCAGAAGCTCCCACAGCAACTTGCAGGCAGCGCCAATCACCCAGCTTGGGTTCCGCATATTCTTGGTCTTTCAACCCCGAGAGAAACTGGAGGCAAGGGATTTTAGATAGATTTCAACGGAATTTGATGAGAGTCCAGAAGTTGTCCAAAGCCATAAGTTTTTATGCTCATAAGAGGAGGGCAGAGCTTGACTATGCCTATGCCTTCTTGCTCCTGCTTGCTCTGCCTCTGCCCAGCTCTCCAGTCTGGCCACCACCACAGGTGCCCCCAAGTTCTCTCTCCACAGCCACCTGACCTCTTTCAGACTCCTGGATTTGCCATATTTTTTCTTCCTGAGCCCTTTGCGGAAATTGTTCCCTTTGCCCAGAAAGTTCTTTCCTTCATTATTCTCTGACTCATGCCTTTCTATCTCAGTTTCAATGTCCCTTGCATGGGAAGCCTTCCAGGATATCCCACAGGCCAGACCCTCCTCTCATCTCCTTCCTGTCACCAGTTCTCTCTCCAGCACCACATTTATTGCAGCCGCAACCATTTTGAGATGCCCATGCCCATAGATGCAAAGCTCAGAGTAATGGCTGCTGCTTTTTGCTCGCCACCTAATGGCCCAGCGCCTAGCCTACGGAAGGTTGCTCAGCAGGCATCTGTTGAATGGGTGGAAGGCCAAATGGAGGTTCTTAAGGACACACAATGGGTAGTGTAGGCAGGGGTGAGCATTTAGAGTGAAAGGGACTATAATTAGAACTTGTCCCTCTCTTAGATCCTTTTTAAAAATAATTGTTGGTTTCTTTTCCGGATGATGCAGTGATACATATTAATGTTCTTCAATGTGTGCATACTAGTTGGAGGAACGGGAGGCTCAGAGGATGCCACCGGGACAAAAACCATGAAACGAGGCAGAAGGAGACTTCAGAGCACCATTCCCTAGGGTAGGAGACTACATGCAATTCTGAGCCAAAGGTTGGCTTGCATTTTCCTGGATAGTTCTCAGCAACCTCATGGGGATGGCCCAGGAGTGTCAAGTCCAACTTGCTCTCTGTGCCCTTGGACGCATTATGAGACCTCTATGTGTTTCCTTTTCCTCATTTGTCAAATGGATATCAATAGTAGGGCGTACATCATATGGAGTCATATGGGTCATATGGAGATCTGAATGAGATTTTATAGCACACATGGTGTTTAACAGCACAGGTAATCTGTGTTCAGTAAGTCCCTTTATTATACTAATCACTATCCAAAGATTCATCGAAGCAGGCTCCTGGCCCCGTCTCTTGCCATAGACCATAACCAATAGAGTCATAATCGTGAAGAGACCTAATTCTCCTTATCTGTGCAACATGTTCCTTTTCCAGGTAATTGTGTGAAGTTTCATGATTTAGGCAGGAAAAATGACCCCATTAAAACATGATGAGGCTCCTTCCACCACAAATCATAAGCATTACCAGAATGGAGAGGCTTTACTTGAGTTTTCCATTCCTTTAGACAGAAGAAGTTTTTAAAGATTTTCACTTTGAGACTATGCCTAAGAAATGTGTTTTCTGCCTGGAAAACTGGCTTTTGTTGAAGAAGAAGAAAACCACAGAATTTGCAGATGAAAGGCATGGGATCCACATAACCCTTGTTTGCTAGCCTCCTGGGTTTAGATCTGGTAAAGTGGGAAAACAGCTTTGAGCATCCAAGCTAATGTTTGGTAGATTATAGTAGGAGGTATGTTCCCTGGAGTCCCTCCAGCCATCACCATTCTTGCCATTATTAACACTCTCATGATTTCACTCTTTCAAAAAAAGGGATTTCTCAAAAGTTCCAACTTTAGGACATCAGTAAGCTGGAAATGGGATCTCTGAGTTAAATCAACCAGTTCCTAGCCTTTATATGAAGAGGAAGACGAGGAGCTTCTTCAGGAGCCTCTAATACCTTTTCTTCTAATGCACGAAGATATTCCCTTTTGCACAACTCACATTAAGGCTTACTGAGGCAAGAAAGGAGAAGGAGACTCCCCACCCTCCCCAGTAATCTTCAGCCATTTTCTCCAGTGCTCCACCACTTTGTCACTCCATACTGCCATTATCCAAATGTGCAATGGTTCTGTCGTTTAACTGTCCCTCTGGGCAAGAACATTGGAAGGCAGGGATTTTGCAAAGTTCTTCTTGTGGAAGTTATTTGTTGGCATCTACCAAACAAACACATGGAAAGAAAAGGGAATCTGGAGTGCTCTTTAGTGAGGAGAGTTGGAGACTTGACCCAGAACAGAGCAATATGCAATTATTTGTCTGCTTTCTGAGAAGAAGGGATAGGGACTTTGTTCTGGTCACTGAGAGCTTCTGAGCCAATGCAGGATGAAGAGACACTGTGTTCTCTTCAGGCCTCCTTGTTGGTTCCTTGGTCAGCATTGCTAGGGTTAGGAAGTGAAGCTCCTCTGTGCTGTTCCGAATCTTGAACAAGATGACCCAGACAAACACAGTCACAGGAGGGCTTATTCTCAGTCTTCTGGGACACAGGGCCCTCAGTTCATGCCTCAGGGCTGGTGTTTCTATTATTGCGTCCACTGACTTGTGATGCTGACAGGGACTCTGCCTCTCCCACCAGACGTTGAGCTCTCCCAAGATAGTAATCATGCATATCCTGTCATTTTGTTTCCCAGCACAGACAAAGACACTTAACACTCTGATGCAATAACATAATGAATGAATGAATGAATGAAAGAATGAGTGCATTTTAGTGACAAAGGTATTTCTGTCTCACCAAGTCATTGTCTTATGAGGAAAGAAAGCAAATGAGAAGGACACCAGTAAGAAGTCCTGTGTGCAGGATTGCTTCCTGTGCCTTTTGACCTTCAGTTATGAAGCATGACCTTTATGGCTTGTTGAGCACAGACTGCTTTTAAAGGATATCCTCCCATTGCCCTCCCAGAAGGAAGGGGAGATTGGATGTTTCTCAAAGCCAACCACTTTCAGGGCCTTCTCAGTGTGTTCTTAAATAAGAAGACAGTAAGGGAAGGTAGCAGCAGTGGGGAATTTCAAAGCAGTTCTGGATGGAGGCTGGGCCCATTTTGGCTGATGGGGTAGGAAAAAGTCTTAGTGGAAGTAGCTGATTTACTGAAAGTCAACTGAATGTGAAAGAAGACAGGATAACCAAGCAAATACTCTTCCGTCAAGCTCTCCCTACACCCCCATATAAATGTGTGCACCTGTGTGTTCCTATGTGTACCTGTGAATGGACACAAGCACACATATGCACACACACAAACATAAATACATCATGTCCTTTGAGAAGTAGATCATGTAGACACAGGCTACATGGAATGGAATGGAAAGCTATTTCTTCAGAAGAAGTTAATAACATTAAAAGTCCAAGATAACATAGCCTAAGGTGAAAGGAATTTGGATATAACAAAGTCAACATCAAATATGGAGGGGCAGGCTGGGATGAGAAGGAAAAATTGGGTGAACAAATCTCAGGTAAACTGATTTAGAAAGTGAAGAGTCAGATGATAGTTCCCTGTACCTCAATTTCTCCAAAAGGGCCAACAAAATGGCACAAATTGGAGAATCCTGGAATCTGCCTGTATCTCGAAGGTCTCATCAAAATTCCCAGGACCCCAAATCATCGTTGATATTGAAGCCAGAGCAGACAGCTGCCATCAGTGGTGTCAAACCAGAGCCTGGGCTAGGACAGACTGCACAGTGTCATGGATCGGAGGCTCACCCATTCATTCGTTGACTTTGCAACATCTCAGTCTTGTAGGAACTTGGATTTCTCAGCTTCCACTTATGGTTTCGGGTCAGGGTTTCTTTGAGTGATTCTCTATAGGATAATCATGATCCTTTGCATATCTAAAATGCCTTGTAGTTTAACAAGCACTTGCCCTTGCTCTACCTCATTGCAAGAAGACTGAGAGCTAGACATAAAGGGTTCATCATATACCCATCAAGTACCAAGATGGTACTTCTATCTTATAGGCAAGAAAATTGTGGTTCAGAAGATTCACAGAGAGAAGGGAGTGGCGGGCTGGGCTTCAGTCACTTTATGGCCCTGAGCATTCTATCCGATCTCCTCTTTATTGATCTGAGGTGTATTTGCAATGTGTAAGGTTCTGTGTCAGGGGTTTCAAGGGACCCAGAGGTGAAAGAGTGTGTACCTGCTTTCATGGAATTTGAGCCTGATCACTTCTCTGTCTTTCCTCCATCTTCACTGTTATATCAGCACAAAGAGTTGGGTCCACTCTCTTCTGGGGCCTTGTTCCTTTGCAGGCTGCATTCTCATTGTCACACCTCAGATCCAGGCTTTTCAAAATGAGGTTCCCTTACCTGGTTAAGCCAGGGACACCAGGAGCTACAGAATAAACCTGAACATTCTCCTGAAACACCTTAAAGCATCACTGTTACTCAAGAAGTAATTTTAAAAATTCCATCTATACTAAAATGCAAAAGATATAAAACACCTGAAATTTAAAAACAAAAAACACCTGAATTTTAAAGAAAACCTGAGGCTCCAGAGACCCCCATACTTGTGGAGCCCTTTGCTTACAAACCCCAAGGCCCATCTGTTAGTTAGCTTCCCTGGGCCACTGTGGGAACCCTGGGGGAAACAGGCAACAACTTCTCTGACTTTGTCTGCCTTTCTGCACCTGGCCTTGGGCTGGAATATGCTGGGTTTTCAAGGCTCCTTGAATTCACACAAAACCTGGTCCCACCCACAGAGCATCCTAACAGGTTTATGCTACTGTCAGTGGTTAGGAGAGTCCTGGAAGATACGGAGTACTCAATCAGGTAGACAGAAGCATCCAAAAAGGGAGCATAGAACACTGAAATTGGCTTCAGGATGCTCCTGCCTGACATTTCTAACATAGCCAATGAACAGCTGGAGAGCTGACTATAGACCTCATTGCCCCATCTTTGAATGAGGTGCTTCTCTTGATGGCCCACATGATCACATTCACTGTTGCATTTGGCAGGGCTTGGTGAGCTCCTTTGTGACCCCAGAGTGTTGGAATGCGGGCTGAACACTGATTCAAGCCTGACCCTCCCTCACCCTCCCTCCACTCAGTTGCTGTTACCTAGTCTTTGAGATCCTGCCACCATTGGCTCCTCCAACCCTACAGCTCCTTGTCCATGCAGGCCCTTCTCTTCTCCCTCCTGGACCATCACAACAGTCTCTCACTGAGCCCCCTGGCTCTGCTGCTGTCTTCCTCCACTTCCCATGCAAACACACCGGGATGTGATCATGTCACTCCTCCGGAAGACCTTAAATGGCTGCCCATGGCTGCTTCAGGGGACATTTGGGACCCTAAAGTTTAGGGTCTCCAGGGCCTTCCTCCACACTCTGGCCCAGCTTTACCTCTCACCTGCCCACCTCCAACATAGCATTTGTTGTAGTGATGCAATCATCTATCTACTTCTCTGTCTCTTCCTCCAGACCAGGATTCAGCATTCATGTTCTCTTAAGGGCCAAATATGTTAAAACATATTTGAATGAATGTATGACCAAGAAGGCTTTGTGGAGGGGACGGAAGGGGACAACATGTTTTTCCTGGGGATCCAAGTCTAATACTACAGTACAGTGAGCAGCCTCAGGCTCTGGGATTTGACTCTGTGCTGCCAAACTAGGCTTCTGCTTCCAGCATTGGATCTCAGGAGGAGAAACCCCAGGCTTCGTGGATTAGCATTTGGTAAGCTGTAGAGTGAGATTCCTGGGTCACTAGAGTGCAGAGGGGCAGGAAAGCCCACAAATGACCCAGGAAGAGAAACCACTTGCTAGCTCCCAATACTGAGCAAAGCCCCAAGGGGCCAGGCTCCCTCAAAAATATCCATCAGCTATGACTGCTCTGGGCCCAGGGTCTTGTGGCAGCCATTGGGAAGGTGGGGGAATCCACTGATTCCCAGAAAGCTCCAACTAGTTGTGAGGCAAGAAACCTCTTCTCTCTCACCCTTCAAATCTGTATCTGTGGCTCTCCTGCCTCTGGGATACCTTGGGGCCTGTCCAAGCACTCCTCATTTGGAGGAAAAAAGAACTTTCTTGACACCTGGTAGACCTTTTGTCTGAAGTGATTCTACCACCTGGTGGCAATACCTGGGAATTACATCCCCATCATGGCCAATCCCAGAGAAGCCTTTTTGGCTGGGTTGCCCCACCTGCAAAGCCCATTCCAGCAACCTAGTAAGACTTCATTCATTCTGCAAATTCTGTGGAGCTCTATTTTGTAAAGACATACATTAGCATCAGTGATGCTCTTTTCCCATGCAGTAGCACGGCTTTATCCCCGACTTTCTCTAGGTCTGAGCTCTCAGTGAGTTCCTCCCTAATAACTGCTATAAAGGAATACCATCCGCCTCCCCACTCAAAAGATTCCTATCCTCTCCCCTTGTTTCCTTTCCTTCACTATGCTGTCACCACCTGTCATATTCAGTAACATCTGTTTGTTTATTGTGTCTGTCCCTGCACTAGAATGTGGGCTGAGGGCGCGCTGTCTAGTTCCAGTTTTTATCCCGGTGGCTAGGACAGCATTGGCACACAGAGGCCCCCGGTAAATGTTTGATGAATGAGTAGACAGTACCAAATACACACCAACCCATGATTTTGCTTTCTTTAAACACTTGATTTCAGTTTTGTGAACTGCATTTCATTATGTGCCATTGTGTACATAGCATTAAATATGTAATCTCATATTCCCTTATGGACTACAAATTCTAGAGAGGATTATGTTTGCATTTTCTAACTGAAACCAAAGCTCAATCAATGTTTTTTTTTTACTAGGAATACAATAATGTTAGTATCATTAATAATAATCCCTCATGTTTATAATCTGTTTTATAGTTTTATCAGTTTCTACACTTGATCTTCTTGACAAGTCTATAAAAGATTAAAAACAGGAACTATGAATCCTATTTTTATATGAGGAAACTAGGGCTCCTCATCATACATTTAAATGACTTGCCCAAGATCACACAATTCCCGAATGGATGTGCTAGAACTTCGACTGCAGACTGAGCATTCTGTTGTCTGCTTTTCTTGATTCGCATCCAAATGGGGAGACGGTCCCTCAGATGAGGTTGTTGGGAAAATGTGACATCACAGTGTGGGTAGAGGGGATCTGTACAAAGACCCTGTTATCTGCAGAAAAGCTGATTCTGCAGCATTCCTTGCCCCTGCTCTACTAATCTGATGCTGTAACCAAGTACCTGAGACTGGGTGGCTTAAACAACAGACACTTATTTTCTCACAGTCCTGGAGGTTCAAAGTCTGGGATCAAGATGTCAGCAGGGTTGATTTCCCCTGATGCCTCTCTCCTTGGCCTGCAGATGGCCACCTTCTCCCTGTGTCCTGACGTGGCCTTTCCTCTGTGTGTGTTTGTGTTCTGATTTCCTCTTTTCATAAGGACACCAGTTATATTGGGTTGGGCCCACCCTAATGACTTCATTTTACCTTAATTTCCTCTTTAAAGGCCCAATCTCCAGATAGAGTCACACTCTGAGTCCCTGGGAGTTAGAACTTCAACCTAGGAAGTTGAGGGGACACAATTCAATCTGTAACACTCCACCCCTCCACTTGCCTCCACGAGACCAATGCCACCTTCTTTCCCCACAGGCCTGTGCACTCCTTGGAGAGCCTCTGGATACCTTCCTGCATGTTCAGAATTGCCAGTGTGTTGGCTAATTACTGGCATGTGTAAGGACAATGTCTGAGGCCACCAGTGACTGAAAGGATGGAAAATCCTAGAAGCCATAGAGACCCCTGAAGGAAAAGCAGCTATTATAAACTATGACCACTTTATTAACATCCCACATAACAGGAGATTTCCTTCTAAGAGGACTGCCTTAGGGCCAAAGTCTAGGCGAATATTCTGTGCACATGGACAGAGGAGGAAAACACTCAGAGTTCAATTTCAGAGACCTAAGAAGCTCTTTCAATTTGTCCCAGTTAACTAACACCTAAAACTTGTTCAGCTCATGTTGGAGCAAACCTCTTTGTGACCCTAGACCTCAGCTTCTTAACCTACAAAATAAGGGACTTAGACTAGATCCAACAGTGATATTTAAAAGGAGGGTTTGGGCCCCAGCTCCAATACCATCTAGCTGCGTGACATTGGTGAAGTCACTTAACCTCTCCGCAACTTAGTATCCACATCTCATAAATAAAGAGTAGGGACCTTACAAGTCAGGTAATCTGTAATTCAGTGCCATCTGAAATTCTCTGTTTAAAAAATTTTTTTCAGGCACTTATAAACTTACAGAAAAGTAGGAAGTACAGTCATACAACAAAACCTTTTCCTTGATCATTTGAGGGTAAGTTGCTGGCCTGATTCCCTATCAGTATGTGTTTCTACAAACAAGGACATCTACCTCTATAACCACAACACAACCATCAACATCAGGCGATTGACATTGATACACTGCTATCATCATATTCTTCAGACCCCATGGACATTTTTCCAATTGGCCCAGTAAGTTCTTTCAAAGCAAAGGGATCCATTCAGAATGATGTGCTGCCTTAGGCAGTCACTTTTATTTAGTCCTCTTCAGCTTGGGACAATTCCTCCATTTTTCCTTGGTTTTTATGACCTTGATACTATGGAAGATTGTGGTCCATTTATTTTGTAGATGTTCTTCAGTCCCAGGCTCCCTTTATAGGGATACCTCACTTGGACTCTGACTTCCCACATCACTCAACCTACTGCATGGATAGCCTGTTGCCCCATCCAGGCTGATTCTCATTCTGGGCTACCCCCTCCTCAAGGATGTCCTCCTCACCGGGTTTGGGCTCTACCACCAGGCCGCCTTTCCTTGCAGACGTCCTCCTCAGTGCTCTCACACAACTCTGAGACCGTGGCTCTCCTGACCCTGAACTAAGGACACAATAGGTGTTCTACTACACATCATGGCTTTAGGACTGAATAGTTCTGTGTGAAAGGGAAGGGAAGGGAAGGTGGTAGTTGATGACTTTAGTCATTTTATTTTATTTTATTTTATTATTTTTTCAGTGTTCTAAGATTCATTGTTTATGTACCACACCCAGTGCTCCATGCAATACATGCCCTCCCCAACACCCACCACCAGGGTCACCCAATCTCCCATCCCCCTCCTCTCCAAAACCCTCAGTTTGTTTCTCAAAATCCACTGTCTCTCATGGTTTGTCTCCCCCTCCGATTTCCCCCAATTTCCTTTTCCTTTCCTTCTCCTAATGTCCTCTGTGTTATTCCTTATGCTCCACAAGTAAGTGAAACCATATGACAATTGACTCTCTCTGCTTGACTTATTTCACTCAGCATAATCTCCTCCAGTCCCAGCCAGGTTGATACAAAAGAGGGTATTCATCCTTTCTGATGGAGGCATAATACTCCATAGTGTATATGGTCCACATCTTCCTTATCCATTCGTTTGTTGAAGGGCATCCTGGCTTTTTCCACAGTTTGGCGATTGTGGCCATTGCTGCTATGAACATTGGGGTACATGTAGGCCTTCTTTTCACTACATCTGTATCTTTGGGGTAAATATCCAGTAGTGCAATGACTTTAGTCCTGAGTGTGTCCTCCAAGTGTGGATGAGTCTGCTAAGTGGGAGTCAGTAAGAAGGAAGAGAAGACCATGAGGCCCCATGATTTAGGGAGAGGCAGTAGTGGGGTCAAGAATGAAAAACTAAGAACCTAAGGGCACTGAGACATGTTTAGCACATTCTAGAGCTCAGAAAGATTGAGTACGAGGTACAATTTTGGGGATCACAAGAACCACCTCATAAAGCAGGATGGGAATGGGTCTCACTTTGGGAGGCTATCTCTTGTGCACATTTGTTCCAGAATGGTGCATAGCCAGAATGGTGCAAATTGTAAAACTATAAATAGGAGAAGTGATAGGGAGCTGGTGATGTACAACTTCGAGAAGTTGAAGTTCTGTGAAGCCAGAAGCATGGTCTTCAAATATACCGACAATGTCTGCATGGCCCCCAAGGGGCTGCACCAAGTTCATGAGCAAAAGAGCTGTAGGGAGGATGATGGAGCTCAGCATGGGACTTTGTTCAAAGCTGTGCAAAGCTGAGAATGGCTGTCTATGGGTGGTGAGCTCCCTGTCATTTGTGGCATTCAAGTTGAATAACTATTTGCTGAGGTTGATATAGAGAACTTCAAGGGAATTCAAGTCTGGGCCAGGGAGGGAGTGTGGGGAGGAGAAAGAATTAGGGTCCATCAATATGAGGTCTTGTCATTCAGCTTGCCCTTATGACAGGCATTTGGTTCTATTGAGTGTTAACTATGTGCCAGGCTTTTTCATCACTTCATCTGCATCATTATACCCTAGCATTGGCATTATTCAGTCCATGTGACAATTCTCCCCATTTTACAGGCCAGGAATGTGGGGCTTAGATGCTTATGTTCTTGGGGCTAAGCCCTGAGTTTTGGTGAGTGTGATTCGGGACCTGACCCCATAGCTCAGGTCCACTGCCCCGCTCCCCCCACCCAAAGTGTTCTCAAAGCCAACTCAGGACAAAGGAGCCCAGGCCTGCCTGCTCCCCTGGGTATGGGTCACATTGAAGTTGGCTCTGCTCTCCACATCTGTGCCAGCAGCTGCTCACACAGCATCTGAGCCCCTGGGTGATGTGGGGACAAGGCTTTGGAAGGATGCTCCAAAAGGAGGGGCAGCCCATTCACACACGCAAGCAGGGAGAGATGAGCCAGGAACCAAAGATAGAAAGTGCCTCTTATTGGGCCTGTTCTGATGTAAAAATGCAGAACTCAGGATTAAACAGGCATTTTGCATTGCAGAGCAATAGTGCCTAATTAAGCTATTCTCAGGCCTGGGGGCACTTAGGAATTTTGTGAGTTTTTATTGCTCAAGACAATGAATAATACATAAGTCTGTACAGTCTCAATTCAAATGATGACTCATCAGTCACACCGAAGGCTTCGTTCCAATCCTATCCATATTCTGATGTGATCTTCCTACACTTCTGAAAGCCTAGGCTTGGCTTGCTGGGGCCCCCCTATTTCTTGGTGATTAAAGTTTGCTTTTTTAGGGAAATACTTTGCAAAGCTAAAACATGGACCATTGCTGGTCTGCAAACTGTTTATTCCTGGTCCATGAAGAGATAAGCACAGAAATGGAGAGTAAATGCTTAGAAGCCTTTATAGCAATTTAACAGAGTGACTTTGTGTGGGTGGAATCTAATAATAAAAGTTTGGGCTTGCATTTTATATGTTCATTTTTTTGTTCAATTTTCTAGTAACTTAATTTTATTATGTTTTATGAAAATATTGGTTTGCAATAAGTTAGCAATTTAAAATAAAAAACAGAAGACCTCGTTCTTCTCCCACAAATGGTCTGAGAAGTACGGTCCAGGCCATGATCCTTCCTGCTCATCACATGGGTCTGCAGAGCACATGGTCAGCTTCATGACCCTCAGTTCTAGTTACTGCAAAGGACTGGGTTCAAGCACTTAGGGAAGAGGAGCATGCCCTGAATTTGTTGCAGGGCTTTCTGTGCTGAGCTCCAGCTGTGTGATCCCTTAGCTCAAGACCACAGCTGATCTTCCTGGAGCCACAGTACCCTCATGGGGCTTGTGAACCAGTGACTGAATCAGGACAAGTTCATACCCCAATTCTGCAGGGAAGTAGTTGGGTGACCTTGACCAAGTTGCTTCTCTCTTTGGATTTTAGGTTTCCTATTTGTAAAATGAAAACATTTTTCATTTCGATGGTCCTTCCAGTTCTTTCATTCTATGACTCCAACATCTCCTGAGAATGACTAAGATGCCCATTTTAAAACAAGAAATTCAAGGCCATAATCCTAAACAAGTTTTCATAGCACACTAAAAGCAATTTCTTAATCTAGATCCAGAAAAATCACTGTCATCCAACATTCATATTTTCTCACACATCTATTAAGGTTCAGTTTAATACAATAAGCTGCACATATCTGAAGAGTATATTGTGTTGTGTTTTGACATATGCATTTGCCTGTGAAGCTATCATCTCAACCAAAATATAGTTGACCCCTCAGCAGTACAGAAGTTAGATGCACCAACCTCCAAGCAGTTGAAACTCCTGTGTATAACTCTGTCGATAACTTTGACTACCCCAAAACTTAACTACAGTAGCCTACTGTTAGCCTTACCGATAATACAAACAGTTGATTAACATGTTATGTATTATATACTGTATTCTCACCTTAACGTAGGCTAAGGAAAGGAAAATGTTGTTAAAAAATCATAAGGAAGAGA
Source organism: Mellivora capensis (assembly GCA_004024625.1). Classification (NCBI taxonomy): domain Eukaryota; kingdom Metazoa; phylum Chordata; class Mammalia; order Carnivora; family Mustelidae; genus Mellivora; species Mellivora capensis. Next base: position 14,268 of record PISX010013137.1, on the reverse strand, counting down.
AAATACATTTATAGTTATACACTGCATAAAGTCCTCATATAAGCAGACCTGTGTAGTTCAAAACCATATGTTCTTCAAGGACCAACCATATTGATCACTCCAATTATTTCCAAAAGTTGTCTTGTGCCCCTTCAAATTCCTCTTTCCCCTTAACTCTGGCCCCTAGCCAACCAAAGACCTGCTTTCTGTCACTACAGATGATTGCATTTTGTAGAATTTTATATGAATAAAATCACACAGTATGCTCTTTTTCTGTCTGACTTTTTTCACCCAGCATAATGGTTTTGAGATTTATCCATATTGCTCCATGCATCAATCCCCCACCTTTTTTTTTTAAAGATTTATTTATTTATTTATTTATTTAAGAGAGAGAGCACAGACAGAGAGTGAGAGGGAAAAGCAGACTTCTACTGAGCAGAGAATCTGATGCAGGGCTTGATCACAGGACCCTGAGATCATGACCTGAGTCCAAGGCAGGTGCTTAACCAACTGAGCCACCCAGGCACCCTGCATCAATCCTTTTTACTTCACTAACTGGATATACCACAACGTTTTTATCTGTTTAGTAGTTAAAGATAAAACATAGCTGATTAAATTTGGGCTGTTTCCAGTGTTTGCTATTACAAATATTACTACAAATATTCACATGGAAATTTTTTGTGAGCACGTGCTTTCATTTCTCTTGGATAAATATGTAGGATTTGAATGCTGGATCATAAGGTAGGTATATGTTGAACTATTTTAGAAATTCCAAACCATTTTCTTAGTGGGTTGTATCATTTTACAATTCCACCACATTTGTATGAGAATTCCACTTGTTCTATAATCTTGTCAACACTCAGTACTGCCAGTCTTAAATTTTAACTGTTCTAGCGAATGCATAGTAGTATCTCAGTGTGGTTTTAATTTACATTCCCTGATGACTAATCAGGTTGAACATCCTCCCATGTGCCTATAGATCATTTGTAAATATTCTTTTGTCAGGTGTCTGTTAAATCTTTTCCCCATTTTTAAACTGAGCTAATTTCGTTGCAAGAATTCTGTGTATATTCTGGATAAAAGTCCTTTGTTTGATGTACATGTTGCAAATATTTTCTCCCAATCCCAACACCTGGTCTTCAGTTTTTTGATTGTATACAACTTCAAGGAGCTTTACAATTCTATCTAATATCATCCATGTACCCGAGTCCTAGCCATGGTCCCAGGTGAAAAACATTGGCTCTAAGGTTCCAGTCTTGGCCAAAAGATGACGAAAGCTGGTGCCAGTAGCAGAAATAAGCCCAATGAAGGTAGACTACTTTGTGAGTAGGACAGGTATGCATAGTTTCAGGTCAATTGAATTTTAGAAGATGACAGTAAAGATAAGTGGATAAGTTTAGCAGAATATGGACAAATGAGATTCATACTATCCCTACCAACTGTCCAGAGAAACTACAACCAAGGAAACAGATTTGATGAAGTCACCAAAGAAGACATTGGTGGACTCTATTGCAAGAAATACAGATCAAGTTGCTGGAGCAGGGAGGCATTCCTGGTTGAGGGTAGGACATTGAATGAGTCCTCTCATGTAGAGTCTTAGAGGACATGAAAAGAGCAAGAGATCAAGGACTGAAGAATGAGGGAGTGAATACTCCCAGCTTGAGAGAGAGGAAGAAGGAGAGACATGGAAGATTGATGGGAGCCCAAATTATTGTATTTGGCTTTTGTGATGTTGGCCAGGGAGATGTGTGAATAAGCAGATTTGGACAAAATGAAAGATTTAAAATGATATGCATAACAAGGGCTTGTAGATACCAGGGGTGGAGAAGAGGGTGGGGAAGGATATTTGCCAACAGAGGAGAGGCAGAAATGGGGACGAAGACCAAGCAGGCCAAGAACTTCAAGAGGAGGAGGGATGAATTTGAGCAGCTGTTATGAAACATGCATTTGTAGAAGAGAGAGCTGAAACTAGAGGATTTGTTGTTAGGTTTTGATGTATGCATACAGCATTCTACCTTCTTCATCTGCCTTTAAAGAAACTTTCCAGTGAAGACCTCTGATGCACTTCAGAGTTTTTGGAGTCAGATTTCTATTTATTTTGAATGCAACAGTATGCTGCAGCTGGCCTCAAGGCAGTCCCATTTTATTCAGGTTACAAAAAGCTTCAGTGATGGATGGTGAGTAGTTCTTGGCTCAAGGCAGGGATTTTGTCTGTCTTGTTCTTTGTTTTGGAAGTGTTGGCACTTTCTAAGTTCTCATCAAATGATGGTTGAATGTTATTGTAAAAAGCCTATAGTCATATATTATATATTGCCTGGGAGATAAGTGTAGGGGAACCAGGTATTTCTAAAGAAAGCATTAAAGGGTTGGTCTCCAGGTTAGACATCTGCTCCCCATCTTCATCTTTTCTTCTCTGTGTTACTATGTGCCTTTCCCTATGTAGATCATTCTGTCCTCTCTCTCTCCACATATTAGCTTATATACCCATTATCCTGCTCATCCCAGTAAACTTAGAAAATAGTTCTCATTGTTAACCATGCTCAGGGACATGACTACAGACTGCAAACAAATACCTTAAAACACAAAGACTTCTGGAATGCTATAAGGGTTGGAGGTAACAGTAAGATCATTGGTCTGAAGAACACCATGTGTGAATTATGGCCAGGTGGGGAGGAAAGGTTCTTCCCTTCAGAAATTGTCCTTACTTCTTCGTCTTTCAGGTTTGGCTCCCATAACCTTAGAATTGGTTAAATCTGCCATAGAACACTGGACTTCCCTTCAGTGAGATTTGTCATTCTGTCATTGCTTGTCCAGCGTTGTCTTTCCATACCACAATGTAAGCTCCAGGAAGGCATTCACCAATGCTTACCTTGATAATGGTGATATGCTTATACCAAGGGACACTTTAAATGCTTAATAAATGTGTATTAACTGAATAGCTTATTGACTGATGCCTTCTATGTTCCTGGCAGAAGAACTATAGTCTGAGAGGAATGAGGAGCCTCCTGCATCTCCTGTTGCTCTTCCTGGGATCCAGGAAGTGGCTTCCCACCCAATAAAGAGCAGAGATTCTGCCTCAACATTCTTTTCAAGTGTAAAGCATGAATTTTTATTTTGTAAGAGGCTCTTAGAGTTTCTCTAGAGTTCCTTTTACCTAGGAGGACACAAAGTTTGAACAAGTTTAACCAAATCCCTCAGAAAGCGAGTGATACCTGATCCCATGTATCAGATCCTCAGGCTAGATCCTCACCTTGAACAGTGTCCAGAAGTGTGGCCCAGTCATTAAGTCTACCTCCATTAGATCAGTCTGTCTGGATGTGAAGACTAGCTCTGCCACCTCTTAACCGCATGACCGTGGACAAGTCACTTCACCTCTTTGAGGTTGTTTCCTCAATCTGTGAACAAGGTATGATAGTAATAGCTACTCCACAGGGTTACTCTGAGGACTGATGGGAAGGATCTTAACACATAAAAGTATTTATAAGTATGCTTGGCATGCAAACATTAGCTGTTATTAACAAGGAAGGTTGCATGGTATTTCTTAGCCTGCTCAGAGCCACTCAATCCAGGGTATGGAGGGTATGGAATCTGAGACATTCCTGATTTCCACAGCAAGTGAGGGGTTGAATTAGGACTCAGGACACTGAGGCTCCTGGGGTGCTTTCAGAGCTCCAGTATGGCTTTCCCTCACTAACCCTGATTCTTGGCACTTGGTGCTGAGTGAATCCCTTCTATCCTATGAGCCTTAGTTTTCTCATTTGAAGGGAGGAAGTGGTCATCTCTGTCCTGCTACCTACAAGGTCAACAGAGATGGATGAGAAGGTGATTTTAAACAGGAAAAATGAAAGTTTTCACAATTATTTCCCAAACAAGTGAGTTGTGGGGGTGGGAGGAGGAAATACCAAGAGTTTTGAGTCAGAAATTCTCCTCCTGAAAGAAATTGCTGAGAATCTGCTTCTTAGGAAATGAGGTGACCTTGAGTGGCAAGTTAACAGTTCATTTCATTGGTTACATCTGTTCCTAGGGTGGGTGATGCCAGCAGAAATGGCAGAGTGCCCAGGCGGGCGACACCGACATTGGGCAGCCGAGAAGAGGCAGTGACATCTGTGTGGGGGCGGAAGCGGATGCATTTGTCAGGGTTTTGCTCTTTCTTTTCTAAATTCAGAACATTTGGGAGAGAAGAGGAGTGAGGAATACTGATTTCCCCTCCAGGAAAGGATGATGGATGGCAGGAGGTGGTAGAAAACATGGCCCCTTCCTCTCCCCATCCCGTCCCATCTAACCCATCTCCATCTCTTTCTCGAAGGCGGTCAGCTTGTTGTCTGTCTCCCTCCTCCTCCATTACCTTCCTAGGCTACCACACTCCCACTCCGCTTCACACTCTTTCTTCACTCCCTGACCACACATGCTGCCTAAGTTCAGAGTTATACCATGTGTCTCAGAAGGAGTTATTTTCCCTGCCTGTAATGGAATCTCTGCAACAGGAGAGGTTCGGAACCCACTTCGGGTTACTTGTGAGACCTGGCAGTAGGGTGAGTTTTCCAAGGGGGCCAAATTGTCACAGCTGTGCTGTGAGCAGCAGCAGAGGCTGGACAAAGGCAGTATTAAGTATTAAGTTGGATGTTAATTCAAGTAAATTGAGGTACAGAAAAAGAAAACCCTTAAGTAATCCTAGTTAGAACTAGCTTTGGGTTTCTGCCACAGATATCAGCTCATGTACTGAGAGAGGGAGGAATGCATAGAAGATGTCCTCAGAGTCCTGTCACACAAGCCAAAGAAATTCAGATACCTAGTTTCCTATAGTCAAAAAAATGGAGCAGGAAAAGAATAGGAATCTGGGTTTTTAGGGCATATGTCCACCATAAACTGCCTATAACCAGACTTTATATCAAAGAATAAATCCTTGTATGTTTACCAACTGCTTTTCCAATTACTGTAACTCTTGCACAGTTCTGATAATTAATCCAATCATAGAAGCTCACCTCAGTCTTTGTTGCTGATCTTCCAGATCTTGTTCAAATGTTACTATAAACCAACTAGACCTAACAACCATTTATTGACTACTCCACCCAATAGTAGTAGAATACAGTTTTCTCTACAGTACAAGAAACACTCTTTGAGGCAGATATATAAGAATCAGCTAAAGTAATACTTAGAGGGAAATTTATAGCCATAAATGCTACATATATTAATAATGAAGAAAGGTTGCAAAACAATTGTCTAACTTTTCCCTTAAGAAACTGGGAAAAGAGGGACGCCTGGGTGGCTCAGTTGGTTAAGCGGCTGCCTTCAGATCAGGTCATGATCCCAGCGTCCTAGGATCGAGTTCCTCATCCGGCTCCTTGCTCAGCAGGGAGCCTGCTTCTCCCTCTGCCTCTGCCTGCCACTCTGTCTGCCTGTGCTTGCTCTCTCTCTCTCTCCCTCTCTCTCTGACAAATAAATAAACTTAAAAAAAACTGGGAAAAGAGGAGCAAACTAAAACTAAAGCAAGAAGAGGAAAAGAAATAATAAAGAGTAGAGTGAAAGTGAATGAAACAGAAAAGAGGAAAAAAATAGAGAAAACCAATGAAAAGATCGTTGAAAAGATTAAAAAAATTGATAAGCAATATTGACCAAGAAAAAAGAGAGAAGACTCAAACTTTAAAATCAATAATGAAAGATGAGACATCACTATTATTCTTACAGGAACAAAAAGAAACATAAATGAATACCCTAAACAACCACATTCTAAGAAATTGGATAACTTAGATGAAATGGAGAAATTACCAGGAAGACACAAACAACCAAAACTTTTTCAAGATACACATAATCTGAACAGACCTATAACAAGTAAAAGATTGAAGGAATAATCTTAAAAATTCCCACAAAGACCAACCAGACCCAGATGCTTCATTAGTGAATGCCACCATTTTTTTTTAAATTCAGACCAACTATTCACAAACTCTCTCCAAAATGAGAATCTTTGTAATTAATTCTATGAAGACAGTTTACCCTGATGCCAAAACTAGACAAAGACATCACAAAAAAGAAAAAAATCTGGAAAAAAACCACAAATACATGGAGGTCAAATGGCATGCTACTAAACAATGGATGCATCAACCAAAACAATTAAAGAGCAAATTAAAAAAAAATACATAGAGGCAGGTGAAAATGAAAACACAAAGCTCCAGAATCTTTGGGATGCAACAAGAGCATTTCTAGAAGAACATTTATAGAAATACAGGCCTATCTTAAGAAGCAAGAGAAATATCAAATAAACAACCAGAATTACACTTAAAAGAGCTAGAAAAGAATAAAAAACAAAACCCAAAACCAGCAGGAGGAAGGAAATAATAAAGATTAGAGCATAAATAAATGAAGTAGAAACAAAACACACACACATACACACACACACACACACACAAAATAAAAAGAGATCAGTGAAATCAGGAGACGATTCTTTGAAAAGATCAACAAAATTGATAAACCTTAAACCAGACTCATCAAAAAGAGAAAGAAAGGGGGCTCAAATAAGCAAAATTAGAAATGAAAGAAGAGAAATAACAACCAATACCATAGTAATACAAAGGATTATAAGAGAATATTATGAAAAGTTATATGCTGACAAATTGGACAACCTAGAAGAAATGGATATATATCTAGAAACATATAACCTCCAAAAACTGAATCAGGAAGAAATAGAAAATTTGAGCAGACTAATTACCAGCAATGGAATTGAATTTGTAATCAAAAAACTTCCCCAAAACAAAACTCCAGGGCCAGAAAGCTTCACAGGCAAATTCTACCAAACATTTAAAGAAGAGTTAATATTTATTCTTCTTATACTATTCTAAAAAATAGAAGAGGAAGGAAATCTTCTAAATTCATTATATGAAGCCAACATTACCCAACATTTTGATACCAAAACCAAATAAAGATACTGAAAAACAAGAGAACTACAAGCCAGTAATCTCTGATGAATATAGATGCAAAAATCCTCAACAAAATATTAGCGAGCTGAATCCAACAATACATTTAAAATAATCATTCACCATGATCAAGTGGGATTTATTTCCAGGATGCAAAGGTAGTTCAGTATTTGCAAATCAATCAATGTGATACATCACATCAATAAGAGAAAGTATAAAAACCATATAATAATTTCAATAGATGCAGAAAAGGCATTTGACAAAGTACAACGACAATTCATGATAAAAATCCTCACAGAGTGGGTTTGAAGGAAATATTCCTCCATATAGCAAAGACCATATTTGAAAAACCCACTGCTGACATCATACTCAATAGGGGAAAAACTGAGATCTTTTCCCCTAAGGTCAGGAACAACACAAGGATGTCTGCTTTCATCACTTTTATTCAACATAGTACTGGAAGTGCTAGCCATAGCAATCAGACAAGAAAAAGAAATAAAAGGCATACACACTGGTAAGGAAGAAGTAAAACTTTCACTACTTACAGATGACGATACTAGGTACCTAAAGACTTCACCAAAAAACTATTAGAATTCATAAATGAACTCAATCAAGTCAAAGAATATAAAATCAATGTACAGAAATCTGTGGCATTTCTATACACTAGTAATGAAGTAGCAGAAAGAGAAATTAAGAAAATAATTCCATTTACAATTACACCAAAGTAATAAGATACCTTAAGCAAGGAGGTGAAATACCTGTCCTCTGAACACTATAAAACATTAATGAAGGAAATAAAAAATAACTCAAAGAAATGGAAGGACATTCCATATTCATGAATTAGAAGGAAAAATATTGTTAAAATGTTCATACTACCCAAAGCAATTTACAGATACAAATCAATCCTTATCAAAATACCAACAGCATTTGTCACAGAACTAGAACAAACAATCCTGAAATGAATTTGGAACCACAAAAGAACTCAAAGAGGCAAGGTAATCTTAAAAAAGAAACACAAAGCTGGATGTATCACAATTCCACACTTCAAGTTATACTACAAAGCTGTAGTAATCAAAACAGTATGTACTGGCACAAAAATAGACCCATAGATCAGTGAAAAATAGAAAGCTCAGAAATAAACCCAGGATTATATGGTCAATTAGTCTTCAATAAAGGAGGCAAGAATACGCAATGGGAAAAAGTCTCTTCAACAAATGGTGTTGGGAAAACTGGACAACTATGTACAAATCAATGAAATTGGACCACTTTCTTACACCATACCAAACAAACAAAAAAACCTCAAAATGGATTAAGGACAAAAATGTGAAACCTGAAACATGAAAATCCTAGAAGGGAGCACAGGTAGTAATCTCTCTGACACAGGCTGTAACAACATTTTTCTAGATATATCCCCTAAAGCAAGGCAAATAAAAGAAAAAATAAATTTTGGGGATTATATCGAAATAAAAATTTCTGCACAGCAAAGGAAATTAACAAAACTAAAAGACAACTAGTTGAATGGGATAAGATATTTGCAAATGATGTATACAATAAAAGGTTAGTGTCCAAATTATATAAAGAACTTATAAAACCCGGGGCACTGGGTGGCTCAGTGGGTTAAAGCCTCTGCCTTTGGCTCAGGTCATGATCCCAGGGTCCTGAGATCGAGCCCGGCATCGGGCTCTCTGCTCAGTGGGGAGCCTGCTTCCTCCTCTCTCTGCCTGCCTCTCTGCCTACTTGATCTCTGTCTATCAAATAAATAAATAAAATCTTTAAAAAAAGAACTTATAAAACCCAACACACACACACAAAAAAACCCAAATAATCTGAATAAAAATGGACAGAAGACATGAACAGACATTTCTCCAACAAAGACATCCAGATGGCCAATAGACACATGACAAGATATTTGACATTATTCATCATCAGGGAAATACAAATCAAAACAACAATGAGCTACTGCCTCATACTTGTCAGAATAGATAAAATCAAAAACACAAGGAACTTTGCCTGTCCAACAGGCAAAGAAGGGGAAAAAAAGGAACTCATATATTGTTGGTAGGAGTGTAAACTGGTGCACCCATTGTGGAAAACAGTGTGGAGGATGGATGTTACTCAAAAAATTAAAAATAGAACTACCATAAGATCCAGTAATCACACTACTTCATATTTACCCAAAGAATACCAAAACACTAATTCAAACGGATATATGCACCCATGTTTATTGAAGCATTATTTAAAATAGTCAAACTATGGAAGCAGCTCAAGTGTCCATCACTGATGGACAAATGGATAAAGAAGATGTGATATATATATATATATATATATATATATATATATATATATACACACACACACACACACACATATATATACACATACACATACATACATATATATATGATGAGATATGTGATATATATATATATATATATATACACATACATATATATGATAGGATATTATTTAGACATAAAAAAGAGCAAATTCTCACCATTTGTAACAACATGGGTGGATCTGAAAGTATAATGCTAGGCAGAATAAGCCAGTCAGAGAAAAACAAATCCATATGACTTCACACATATGAGGAATTTAAGAAACAAACAAAAAATAAGAGACAAACCAAAAACAGACTCACAACTATAGAGAACAAACTGATGGTTAACAGAGGGGAGGTGGGTTGGGGGGAGGGTTAAACAGTTGAAAGGGATTAAGAGTACACCTATCTTGATGAGCAGAGAGTAATATATAGAATTGTTGAATCACTGTATTGTACACCTGAAACCAATATAACATTATATTTAACTGTACTAGAATTAAATTTTTAAAAAAAGACATTACAAGTAAAGTGAATTACAGGTCAGAATTCTGTATGATTATAAACACAAAAATCTTCAACAAGATACTAGAAAAATAAGTCAAAGGACATACAAAAAGAATTTTACACTATGACAAGTGGGATTTATCCCAGGAATGCATGGTCACTTTAACATCTATCAATTAATGTAATATCCCATAGTAATAGAATAAAAGGCAAAAACAAAACAGTTATTTTACAAGATCCAATACCCTTTCTTTCTTGTTTGTTTGTTTATTTATTTATTTGTTTATTATTAACATAGAATGTATTATTTGTTTCAGGGCTATAGGTCTGTGATTCATTTGTGATTCATTCATTGTGATTCACACAATACACAGCGCTCACCATAACACATACTCTCCCCAAAGTCCATCAGCCAGCCACCCATCCCCCCACTCCCTTCTTCTCCAGCAACCCCCAGTTTGGTTCCTGAGATTAAGAGTCTCTTATGGTTTGTGTTCCTCTCCGATTTCATCTTGTTTCACTTTTTCCTCTCTCCCCCTATGATCCTCTGCCTTGTTTCTCAAATTCCACATAGCAGTCCAACACCCTTTCTTGATGAAAACACTGAACAAACTAGAAATAGAAGGGAACGTCCATAGACTGATAAAAGACCTTTACAAAACCCCACAGCTAACACGATATATAATGGTAAAAGACTGGGTGTTTTTACCTAAGATCAAGAACAGAACATGGATGTTCATTCTTACCACTATATGCCCTGGCTCTAGCTGGGTAAATTAAGAGAAAATAGGAAATAAGAGTCACCCAGATTGGAAAGGAAAAAGTATAACTATTCCTATTTGTAGATGACATGATCTTGTATATAGAAAATCCTAACAAGTCCATTTAAACACTATTAGAACTAATAAGCAAGTTCAGCAAGTTTACAAGATAATCAGTACAGAAAAATCAGTTGTCTTTCTATACCCTACTATGAACAATCTGAAAATAAAATTATGAAAACAATTCCACTTAAAATAACACCAAAAAACAAAATACTCAAGAATAAATTTAACAAAAGTGTTCAAGACTGGTGCACTGAAAACAACAAACCACTGTTAAAAGAAATTAAAGAAAAGCTGAATAAATTGAAAGACATACCATGTTCATAGAACAGAAGACTTGATATTGTTTAAGCTGGCATTACTCTACCACAGATTTTATATAATACCCCCCAAAACCCCAGATGCCTTTCCTGCAGAAATTAACAAACCAATCTTAAAATTCATATGGGAATGTAAGGTACTCAGCCAAAACACTCTAGGAAAGGAAGAACAAAGTTGAAAGACTTATACTTCTTGATTTCAAAACGTATTGCAAAGCTATAGTAATCAGTACAGTATAATACTGGCATAAGGATAGATATATAGATAAATGGAATAAAACTGAGAGCCTAGAGAGGCGCCTGGGTGGCTCAGTTGGTTATGCAATCCACTCCTGATTTTGGCCCAGATCATGATCTCAGGGTTCTGGCACTGAGCCCCACATTGGGTTCCACGCTCAGCAGGGAGTCTGCTTGAGGATTCTCTCTCTCTGCCCCTCCCTTGGCATGTGTGAATGCATGTACACATGGTCTCCCTCTCTCTAATAAATAAATCTTTAAAACTGAGAGCCTAGAAATAAACCCTTACATTTGTGTTCAACTGATTTTTTTAAACGTATTTTTTTAAAGATTTTATTTATTTATTTGACAGAGAGAGATCACAAGTAGGCAGAGAAGCAGGCAGAGAGAGAGGAGGAATCAGGCTCCCCGCCGAGCAGAGAGCCGATGTGGAGCTCGATCCCAGGACCCTGAGATCATGACCTGAGCTGAAGGCAGCGGCTTAACCCACTCAGCCACCCAGGCGTGATTTTTGAGAAGGGTGCCAAGACAATTCAATAGGAAAAGGACAGTGTTTCAACAGATGGTGCTGGGACAACAGAAAGGAATGGAGTTTGACTCTTTCCTTATACCATACATAAAAACCAACTCAAACCAGATATATATATATGTGTATATATATATATATATATATATATATATATATATATATATACACACATGTAGGAGCTAAACTAACTAAACTTCTAAAAAGAAAATGAGAGTAAATCTTTTTGAATTGGGGTTAGGCAATGATTTCTTAGATATGATACATGGTTTCTTAGACACTAAAGTGACTAAAGAAAAGAAAACAGATAAATTGAACTTCATTAAAATGAAAAATTTTTGTGCTGAAATGATGCCATCAAGAAAGTGAAAAGACAACCTACAGAATTGCAGAAAATGTTTTCAAATCAAGCATCTTATAAGAGACTGTTTGGGTATAAAAAGAACTCTTACATCTCAGTAGTAGAAAAATACATAGCCCAACTTAAAAATGAGCAAAGGGGGGCGCCTGGATGGCTCAGTGGGTTAAAGCCTCTGCCTTCAGCTTGGGTCATGATTCTAGGTTCCTGGGATTGAGCCCCGCATCGGGCTCTCTGCTCAGCAGGGAGCCTGCTTCCACCCTCTCTCTGCCTGCCACTCTGCCTACTTGTGATTTCTGTCAAATAAATAAATAAAATCTTTTAAAAAAATGAGCAAAGGATCTGAAAAGGCATTTCTCCAAAGAAGAGATCTAAATGGGCAATAAACACAAGGAAAAATGCTCAACTTATTTAGTCACCAGGGAAATGAAAATCAAAGCCACAGTGAGATACCACTTACTCACACTAGGGTGTAAGATCAAGAAGATGAGTAGTAACTGTGTTGATGAAGATGTGGGAGAATTAGAACTCTAATACATTGCTGGTGACAATGCAAAATGGTTCAGTTACTTGGGAAAACAGTTTGGAAGTTCCTCAAAAAATTAAACATAGACTTATTATATGACTCAACAATTCCTCTCTTGGGTATATACCCAAAAGAAATTTTGTCTACGAATGTTCATAGTAGTATTATTTGCAATAGCCAAAATGTAGAAACCACCCAAATAAAGTTCTGATGCATGCTATAACATCATTAAACCTTGAAAATATTATGCTGAGTGAAAGAAGCCAGTCCCAAAACAACACATATTGTATAATTACATTTAAATGGAGTGCCAGAATAAGGAAAACCTATAGAGACAGAAAGATCCCATTTAGTCATTTGCCTAGGGCTGAAAAGGGAAGGTGGCTGGGAGAAATGGGGTGTGACTGTGATTGGGCATGCGGATTCATTTTAAGGTGACAAAAATGTTCTAAAATTGGATTATGATGATGGTTGCACAACTGTGTGATTATACTAAAAATCATTGACTTGCACACTTTAAAAAGGTAAACTGTATGGTATCTAAATATATCTTAAGAAAGACACTTAAAAAAAAATCCCTCTGGTATGTAGCAAATGAAAGGCAAGAAAGGAGAACCTCCCCCACCCCCGCCCAAACTGGAGTGATCCAGGCAAGAAATAATGGCTTAACTTAGGTTGGTGGTGGAGGTGGAGAGAAAAGGAAGATTTTATTTTGGAAGAAATAGCTAAAAAATATGAAGATGGGTTTCACATGGAGACTGAGACTTTCAAGAATGTTTTCCAAGTTTCTGGCTTGAGCAGCTGAGTGAATGATAGTGCCATTTACTTATCTTGAGGAGACTGGAGGAAGAAACACATTTAGTGGGAGAGTAATGGAGTGTTGTATTTTATTGCAGAATTTAAGATACTAGTTAGGTACTTAAGTTTATACACCTGTCTTCTGAGTCTTGCTGAAAAAAAAAAAAAAAACCTCACACAGACTCACTGTAGTGAGTTTCCTACGCAGTTTCCCACTTCCACTGAATGGTCAATGGTGCATAGAATTTCTGCCCTTGTCTGCCAGCCAGTTTTCTGTTCCAATTTCTGCAGTAACTTTTTCAAAACCTCCCATTCTCCTAAAAATTCCTTTCCCTTCACTCTTTTTTTTTTAATTTCATTTCTTTTCAGCGTAACAGAATTCATAGTTTTACACCACACCCAGTGCTCCATGCAATGTGTGCCCGCCATAATACCCACCACCTGGCTCCCCCAACCTCCCACCCCCTGCCCCTTCAAAACCCTCAGGTTGTTTTTCAGAGTCCATAGTCTCTCATGGTTCATCTCCCCCCAATTTCCCTCAACTCCCTCCTCCTCTCCATCTCCCCGTGTCCTCCGTATTATTTGTTATGCTCCGCAAATAAGTGAAACCACATGATAATTGACTCTCTCTGCTTGACTTATTTCACTCACCACAATCTCTTCCAGTCCTGTCCATGTTGCTACAAAAGTTAGGTATTCATCCTTTCTGATGGAGGCATAATACTCCATAGTGTGTATGGACCACATCTTCCTTATCCATTCGTCTGTTGAAGGGCATCTTGGTTCTTTCCACAGTTTGGCGACCGTGGCCATTGCTGCTATAAACATTGGGGTACAGATGGCCCTTCTTTTCACCACATCTGTATCTTTGGGGTAAATACGCAGTAGCACAATTGCAGGGTCATAGGGAAGCTCTATTTTTAACTTCTTGAGGAATCTCCACACTGTTCTCCAGAGTGGCTGCACCA